>VXBX01007721.1:710820-726390 GCA_013400415.1 Scytalopus superciliaris | reverse complement strand
TTTTTTTTTTTTTTGGTTAAGCAGAGTAAAAATTCAGACTTATTCAGGATTACTATGGAAAATAGTCCTTTGCTTTGTATCTTAATCAGAATGTAATTTATTTGTTTTCCAGATTTATTGAGTATATTAAAACAGCCAATTGCAACATTGCCAATGTTATCAATGAATTCAGCATAATAATAGTTGAAACACAGGAAATATATACATTAATGAATATTCCTTAATTCCTTAATCTGGGTGCAGATTATATCTACAGCAAAAAGTATTGACTGCTCTGAAAAGGGAAGGAGGCAGTTGCCCTGTTACTAAGTCAGTAAGTGTAAATAAGAAATTACACTTAATGTTGTATTGGATTCTTTTAATGTGTGTTTTTGATGCAGAAATACTGAGGTCAAGTCTGCTTTTCAACTCAAAATCGAAATAAGATACCAGGATACTGTGCACAACACTAATTTTTAGCCAGTTGAATTGCACATTGACAAAAGAGTAATAATTGCATTTTGAATACAAAACAATTTGTATTTAAGTTTATTGGACAAGGGCAGGGGTAGGGGTGGACAGAAAGAAAGATATTATTTTAGCCTCAGTCACACCTTTTGTCTTGGAAAACTGACAACTTTTTTATAGCAGAGAATTGATTGTGGGAATTTAAAGAAAAAAAAATAAAAAGTATCACCTTCAGCATAGTACTACTCCTGATATAGACAATGGAAATTTAACCATTTCAATTTGGAAATGTTTAAACATTTTGTTTCAATTGAAAGCACAAATATTTTGACATTTTAAAATATTTTTTTTCTGAATTTTCTGTGTTTTTCTCACTGAGCAAACAAACCTTGTGAAATTACTTTTTACAAGTTTTTGTTATTCATTGCTCATTTTTTTCTCATAATATCTGAAGATAGTTTTTCTCCATATACAGTTGTATCTTCATGCTAAAAAAGAGAGGACGGGAAATCTATAAAAAATTGTAATTCTTGCCTGTTCCATTCTCTTCCTAGCTAGTAGCAAGTAGATGGACAGAATTGCTTTGTTGCCAGTTGTGTTGTGTTTTGATTTGCCAGCTGTGTACTGCTTCTTAACTTTTAAAGGTAGAAATATTATCTTTGGATACATTTACAGAATACCTAGAAAAATAATATTACTGAGGATGTATTTAGCAATCTTGAAAAACAGAGGCAAAAGTGATTTGGCATGCAAGAAAAGCCTTAAAATGGTTTCATACTTCAGCTAAGAGAAAAAGAGAGTGAAGAACAACCTACTTTAGAATAAAAGCTTTGAAAAATTAAATCTACTTTTCTCCATTTTCTATCTTTCAAAGTTATTTAGTTCACCTGCAATTAGGACATAAACTACATGCCTATGAGCAGACCTGTATTCAACACAGGATTTATAATGAAGCATTTTTTACTGCCAGATATCATGGAAATCTTATACCATCTGGTTTCACAACATACTTGTAGCTGATTATCTGCTTAAGAATTAATTAGGAACACATGTTAACTGTTGTGATGGCAAAATTGTTGACATTTGTCTTATATGTCTTTTGAAAAGCTACTATTTTCCAAAACAGATTCCAAAAGAGGATGAAGTAATGAAATTAAACGAAAACCAAAACAAACAAACCGTCCCCCCCCAAAAAAAAAAACAAACCAACCAAACAAAACCTCTTCCTGTCTCTAACACTAACCTTGCTCACAGGCAAAAATCGAGATATTCTAGAGATTAAAATTCAAAGGATTTTCCAGTTCTGTTTATTATTTTATAAAAACTTTTTTTTTTTTTTCTTTTAAATAATAGTCTTTTACGATCTGGTGTTTTTCATTTCAGTTTCTTTAGTCCACAAAAAAATGGTCATTATAATTTCATTCAGTAGTAGTTAAACACTTGACATTTGTGATTATGTAAATGACCACAAGTGAAAGGACTTTTAGGCCTTCATTTGTGCAACTACTTGCTCATGTATTCTTGCACAATATTAAGCCTGAAGTCTATAGGGTAACTTTTTAAAGCTTGGTAATTTCTGCAAAATGGTAACTGCTGTGGAGCGTCTGGTTTTGTACCCCGGGCCAAAGGACTAAATTCTTTCCCCTGAGCAGTCAAGGATAATGGAATAGCTATTTTGCTGTTTACATAAGTCTGTCTCCTACCCTCTTGTCACTTCCTTGGACACAGTAGTAGTGCTTGACACTACTGAAATATCATTTAATCATAGATGAGAAACGCTGAGTGTTACAACTCATGCCAAAAACTTTAGCTACTTTTGAAATGAGTTAGAAGAAAGAATGCTGGCATTTTCTAGCAACCTATAAAGCATAACACAAAGCACACAACAGCAGAAAATCAAGTAATTAATCCTCAATTGTTTCCAACTTAAGTAGAATTTACAATTCTGGTGATTAAACCCAGTCTGTAAAGACGTTTTCAACAGCTATAATTATTAGTTAAGGATTGGNTATTATACATTATGTATATTATATGATTAGTTATATGAATTATATCAGTTTCAGTTATGTCAGTCTAAATATACTTATTAAAGATACTTAGTTTTCCTACTCAAAAAGGAAAATTTACAGCAAAATAAAACATGATTTCAAATCCTTCAAATGCCTGATCTTACACTGGAAAGTTGTCACAATATCTTAACTATGTTACTATAGATAAAGCTACACAATTTTCCAAGTATTCGCTTCATCTGTGATGCTGCGTAGAAAGACTTAAGTAACCAAAATCTATGTTAATTATTTTTTTAAGGTAATGAATAAATTTCAATCTGGTCAAATAAAATACAAGCTTAAAAATATGACAAAGACTAAACATGATGTGAACAGAGACAAATCCATCTCTCAAAGACATACTGGAGTACCTGCATTAATAGACTTGTCCTCAGAAAAAGAAAAAAAAATAAACTATTCACTTAAGCAAGTCTGATATCTTCCAGGCTTACACAGTAGTTGATATAAAAGTGATTTGTCATTTTAAATGGATCTATAAATGACCATTAGTACTGTCTTTTTACTGACATATCAAAGCAATTATCTAGGTTCTCTCCAGAAAGAAAAGTGATACTGTCATGCCGTGTATGTCAAGGATTCAATTTAAAAGAGTTTCTTCAGCTGATTTGTCATAACAAAGTGTTAATGTTTTCTCTGAAAAAGCTGGAGAGAGAACAAGAAAAGTAAAAATGTGGTCAAATCACACTTTAGTCCTTGTAAGTCCATTATTGTAAATTGATATTTCTCTTTCACCAGCTTCCATCAAGTGAGGGTATTTCAATCTGCAGTTCAGATTAAGGCACTTCTTTCTTTTTAACCATTATTACCTATCTTATTGTCATAATTATTGTTGAAAGATGCTCTATTTATAAAGATTAATTAGTAGTCAGAACAATAGAACCACATATCTCACATTAGCAGTGTGTCAGATTCCAATAATGAAGCTTTCAACTAGAAAAAAATCACAATGCTTGGTAGGTCAGGCAAGAATATGAAAATGTATTTTTTTGTTATTACAAAGCATTGGTGCTGATAGGTAAAAATGGTAGTGAGTCATCTTCTGCATGAGGACATCTTTTTATGTTTGTAAAATTTCTTTAAGTGCTAATTAGATAAGAACGCATCAAAAATCAAATTAGGAACAATCTACACTAACTCTGCTAAGGAAAAATAAAAGAAGGAAACATATTTGGCAGCATGCAGACTTCTGCTGAGGTGTTTTACCTGAAATGAAGGCACATCAAAGTACTTTGCTGTGCAAGCAGTCAAAAATCCCAAGTTACAGCTTTCCCTTTTTAACAATTAATCATTATTCAAACAGAGACCAGAAGTTTTCGGGAATAGCTAAAGATATATTATGTTGTATATCATTGTTATTAGAAACAAAAATTTTCTAAGTAAGCTAAAACTCTTGAAAATACTGAACAAATGCAGTCACAATTACAAAGATCAGGTATGTGTGTGAGAAGTGAATGTGAGAATGTTTTTTGTGTTTTTTTGTTAATATGAACACAAAAGAATTCAACTGAATGCTAACAGCATGTTGCATTTTGTTGCTTTTTCTTAAAGCTCCTTGCAAGCTAATCTATTATCTGTCAAAATACTTGCTGTATAAACACAACAGGCACATACACCAATAAAAAGACATCTGTATGTCCTCTGTCAGTAGCAATTTGTTCACATTTGCATATGCTTCTCAGTTACCTGGGATGGTGAGAAAATTGATTTCAAGACAATAAACTGTCATAAGGAGCAAGAATACTTAATTTCTTACAAAAAATATTTCCCAAGCCAGAAATGAAAGGTATCCTTCACAATTTCAGATATCTTCTGGTGAAGACCTAGCATTGAGAAATGGCAAGGCAACTCGGTGATACAGTATAGTGCTGACAAGAGATTTTATATCATAGAAGATTCTGTAGCAAGAAAAAAGACAGAGTATTTAACTCTGAAAATTGTATTATGTTGGAAGCTGTTCTTTTTCATCAAAGAATGCATTTACACCTCCTGCATATTTTACAGAACCATATGTCCTGTAAAGTACACATTTATCACTTAACAGCTTTCATCTGCAGGGCTCAAGCCAGTTTGAAGTTTTTCTAAAGTATTTCTTCAAGTTTCTGTGTCTTCTAAACTTAATCAGGTCATCCAAGTTAACTAATATCTCTAGAATTCTCATGTCTTCTGTAATTCTCCTAGTGAACCACTTAAGTGTTAAGTAGTGATACAAGTCCAAGGCAACCTTCTACATTATACAATCTTTTCCCAGGACTTCTAGCCATATTCACTTCAAAGTTCCAGAATTGTAATTCACTCATTCATTCCCTAAGCAAGCTAGCAAGAAGATCAAGGAATCTTCTACATGTAACATGACCTCTACCTGTATGCATTATTTAAGGTCAAGTATTTATACAGAAGTTGACGAAAAGGTTAGAATTGCTATTTCTTGAGAAGCTCAAATAAAAAGTTCTATTACAATATGAAATACATAAGTTTAAAATAAATCATAAAAAACATATCTAATCCTCTATTTCAATCTCCACTTTCATAAATTTCATATTATATGGAGCAAAGCCTGAAGGCAACTCTAGTTTGAATCTCTCCTTAAAGGCTGGGTTTGACAGTGACAGCTGACTATCATTACATCAAAATCCTCAGAGAGTTTGCAAATGATACTTATTTCCCTGCTAAAAGTGCCTGTGAAGGCAAACATAAATTCATCATTCTTCAAGAGGGTAGGGAGAAACTGAACAATTAAGGCTAGTCTCATTCACTTGCGCCCATGCCCGCAAGTCTTTTAATGATGAGAAAATAAATAAGAATCGTATTAGATTTATTGATAAAATAATTAACCTCCTTAACTGTTTTCTTGCTGGATTATGTTGATTCAATGCTCAGATGTTACAGCTTTAAATTTGTAATATATATTATATCTTCTGTTATGAAGACAAGAAACCAGAAAAATATGAGAGAAGCAGCAAACTGAAGAAAAGGTCAAGATGCTTAAACTGGAAAAAGGGGTCAAGATGCTTCATTTTAGAACAGCAAATGCATTCATTAAAAAAAAAATGACTTTTAGTACTCTTTCTCTTCATGTCATGTTTTGGTGCCATTGAAAATATAGATTCCAAGGGTTAGGTTAAGAGGCAGTTGAGCACATCATATTATTGTGCTGTAGCTTCCAGAAGACATTCATTCTACTTATGCAAAGTGAATTTCTACTCAGAATAGGAGTGCATTCTGACATTATGACTTCATATAAAAGCCCAAATAGCAGATGACTGACTTCTCCAAGATTAGAAAACAGAACTTGTTTGTGTTTGAGACAAACCCAAACTACCAAGGAAACCTCCTGTCCTGGCTTTTTAATATTATTGCTTGACACCAGCATGAGATTTCAATAAAGCTGTATTATAAATATCCAGTTTCAGCATTTCTCAGGGGGAATTAATTTCTGCCTTGAGTTAGTAAGTTTATGTGGAAGAAATATGTCTGAATGGATTCAGAAAGTTAAGTTACTGTCAATTAGTTAAGTTTTGACAAAGCATAAGGTTCAAATTACGTCATATATTTGTGTATATTAAATCCTTGGTATTTTAGAGCTAGAAATACTTCTGTGTCAGCTGTCAAGATCTATTCTGAAGTTTAGACAAGAGATAACTGAGGAGCAGAAGCACACCTCAGCAGAAGTGTTTTATTTCACAACCTAAATTCAAAATATGCTTGCAGTGAGTCTGTGGGGGAAGGGACACGTGCCCCTCCAGTATAAAATAAGTTGACTTTGTCTTCTCTAAACTAATTTTCACATTAGTTTACAATAGGAACTCCTCAGTAGGTTACAGATAAAGGTAGTTTCACTTGCAGAATTATCTCTGTAACACTTCTGTTGTCACACACAACTCTTTCAGGAGACATCCGTGTTGCATTGAATTTATTTAATTTATCTGAAAGAAACTGGTATTTATTGAAAAAAAAAACAAACCCAAACTTAAAAACATCAAAAGTCCATTACAATTTTCAAAATTGCCTTTGCTGAGGAAGAAAGTTTAGTATATTTCTTCCTTGGAAAACTCAGTGAATGCTGTCAATACCCTTACAAGGTCAGTGAACCCTGGAGACATTTTTTTTTGGCCTGTACCTTTCTTTTCCCTACATTTCACACAACGTTTTGGCCAAAGATATCCATATGCTTGTCACCTAATTCCTACATAATTTTAATATATTGTCTGTGTAAGTATATGCAGAAGGGAGCACCTGCATATTCAAAAAACAAACCACCATTGAATCATCATGTTCACCCTGCTCTTATTCTTCTAGCTCATTCCATTGTACTTCTAGTTTTTATCTCAAAGAAACCCATCACAGTTGGTTGATATAGTTATAAAATCTAAGAGGAGTTATCATGCAGAAAGATTACATTCCACTGCCTTTTCAGGCAACCAGATCATGCAATCTGATTTTATCCATATAAAAATTTAAGAGGGAAAAAACCAAAACCCACAAACACTCCAGACAGTGGATTTTACTGTTCCAGCTGCCTGGACAAATCACATACACCAGACAACCTACTAACAAAATTTCATTTTCTAAGCCACTATGCATTATAACATTTAAAAGGGAAAAGAAACGGTTTTTCATTGTGGTGGGCTGACCTTGGCTGGATGCCTGATACCCACTGTATCACTCCCTTTCCTCAGCTGGGCAGGAGAGGCAAACTATAATGAAATGTTCGAGGGTCAAGATAAGGACCGGGTGAGATCATTCACCAGTTGTCCTCGTGAGCAAAAGACTCAGCTCAGAAAATTTAATTTATTGCCAAAAAAAATCAGAATAGGGTAATGAGAAGTAGAAACAGTTGTTAAAACACTTTCCTTCCACCCCTTGGTCGTTACCAGGCTCATTATCACTGACACACAGACACATCCTGCCTCACCATGGTCATCATCACAGGCTGCATGGGATTCTTTGCTCTGGCATCTGTAGCACCTCCTCCTCTTCCTTCACTGACCTTGGTGTCTGCAGAGCTGTTTCCTTAACGTATTCTCACTCCTCTCTCCTGGCTGCTGTTGTGTAGCAGTTTCCTACCTTCTTAAATACATTATCCCAGAAGTGCTTCCAACTTCACTGATGGACAGGGACAGGTTCCTCTTGGAGCAAACTGGTGTTGGTTCTGTTAGACATAGGGGAAGCTTCCAATCTTTTCTCAAAGAAGCCACCCCTGTAGCACCCACCACTGCCAAAACTTTGTGATGCAAAGTTTTTGTAAATACACATAATTGTCATCATAACTGCAGAAGACAATCATTTCCTGGACACAGATCCTTGCTAGCCTTATAGATAAAGCTAATGGGAGTAAAGAGTCAGTGGGACTTTACTCCTCTTCAGGGAAAGACATTTAAGTATAATCAATTTAATAAATACTGTTCTCATATAGACATAAATTGAGTGAAATCTGTCAATTAAACAGACAAACTGTGCCTTGAAGAACCTAAACAAAGAGGAACTACATCAGGCCCACTGAAATGTCCTCATCAAGCTCCCTAAATAGATGACTAGGATAATTAATTTAATTTTATCTACAGACTGTTAAGAATTATCCTTTATTACATTTTGCACTAGTGATACAGCTGTCTATGGTACCAATCAAGCAAATTAATTTCTTTCAAGCCTTTCACTTCTCTCTCGTCAGAGTTACAAATAATATGTGAGATCATCCTCTGCACTTTTCATTCTAACTGCCCAATCTGAAAGAATGTTAATCTGCTGTAAATACTGACCTGCTCTAGTCACAACTTCAGAAAAAGCCCTTCACTGAGGCAAGAGACAGTGCCTTTTGAGGACATTCTGGAGTCCTTGCAACCATCAAACCATAGTATAATGATTGTCTGTTAGAAGCTAAAATAAAATTCAGACTGCCACTATAAAAATCCATGCATCAGACTCTTGAGTTTCAGAGTAGGACAAATTGCAGAGAGGTCCTCAGTGGACTGACACATCTATATTTCACAGTATTATAAAATGTTATAAAATAATGTTTCTCCACAGCCTGCTTGGAACAAGAGTGTTCATGAATATTTGGTTTCATTTTCAAATGTCACTTTTGAGAGATCTATTATATACTGTGGGAAAGATCGAGACTGTCTGAGTGACTCTTTCTTTAAAAGTAAGTGTGCTGACTTACATTGTTGGCAAGAAATTTAAGGACTGCTCAGTAAAGAACAAAAAATCTTTTGAGGCCCTGATGTTCTGAGAAATAGTCAACATGCAGTATAAAGCTAATACTTTCTCACATCACTCTTTCCCATCTTTTTTTTTTTTTTTTTTTCCCCACACTAAATACCTGTGTTCCAAATACAATCAATTATTTCACTATATCAGCCACTGGCTACATTTAGATGTTATCAGCTCTTTGTAAAGAAGCCTGCCAATGGAAAAGACACAGACTTCTGAAGAAATAGAGAAGATGTCAAGGTAACAGCAAGGACAGACACTGGACATATGTGCTCACCTATAAAACCGTACCATATGCAAAGCTTTGGAAATTCTTTACACGGCAAAAAAAAACCCCACTGGATATAAATGAAAGATTATTTCTGGAAGTCCTGGAGAGACTAAAGTTTTGTAAAGGTCTGCAAATTCTAACTAAAACTTTCTAAACTTTTTAAACTTTGACATTTCCCAATATCACCATTGATCACATTGACATTGAAATAATCCTGAAATGAATGCAACAAATAACATTGCTCTAATCACTATTATAAACCCCCTGAGAGCAGTCACTGCAATAAAATTGGCATATTAAATATATGAAAAAGTAATTGCAGGTGCAACGAAACATGACTAATGATCAGACAACAGCGTCCATATGACAAGAATATTAAAGAGTTTTGCACTGTTGTCAAAGCCGAGATGTTAACATCTTGGCTTGTTTGTTTGAACATAGAGCATAGGGCAGGAGGACAGAGAATCCTTATGAACACAAAGCACTATCTGCATGGGGTTTTATAAATTTTTTTACAGATGTTTAAAACACAGGTATTTGTAAACTTTGCTGGATCACAAAATATATGTAATGTATGTAATGGTAGAGCCTGGTAGGGAGCACATGAGACTCTGTGTGGTAGTTTTCATATGAGCTTTAATATACTATGGCATTTCCTGTATGGAAATGAAGATCTGATAGACTTCAGTTGGAAATTATTTTGTAGATAATGGCATGTACTGTCCTCAGGACTGTGGACAGTGTTGTAAGCTTGTAATTTTGAGCCTTCAACTTAAATATCATAGAGTCACAGACTCTGGGGTAGGAAGGAGGCATGGGTTGGAAAGAACCCTTAAAGGTCATCTAGTTCCAACCCTCTTGCCATGGGCAGAGACACCTTTCACTAGACCACATTGCTCATGGCCCTGTCCTTGAATACTTGCAGGGATGAGGCAGCCACAGCTACTCCAGGAAACTTGTTTCAGTGCCTCACCAGCCTCACAGTAAAGAATTTTTTCCTAATGTCACCTAATATGTCACCTAAACCTGACCTCTTTCAGTTTAAAGCCATTCCCCCTTCTCCTGTCACTACATGCTCTTGCACATAGTCTCTCTCCATCTGCCTTGTAGGTACCCTTCAGATACTGGAAGACCACATTAAGGTCAACCTTCTCTTTTCCAGGTTAAACAAACACAATTCTCTTAGCCTTTGAATATGTGCCTGATCATCTTGTGGCAAGTTTTTCTTGTGTAAAATGATGCAAAACAAAGAAAAAAGTTTAACATTTCTGGCAAAGAGGAGACAAAAAAATCATAAGTTGTAATGTTAATTTTTTTTTGCCTCTTTAGAGTACTTTATAGTACAGGGATTGTTGTTGTAACCATCTCAAAAATATTTAAATAAAAACAAAACATCTTTACTAGAAGTTATTGTATTTTAGTTTTACTTTTTGTAGTTCATGAGGAATTAGATATCCAATAAACGTTTTTAAAAAATATTTGTAAAATAATTTTCTTAGAATGTTCAGTGTGTTCCAACATATGTACCAATACTACAATATTGCTCTGTGCTTTCTTTCAGACTGCAAAATATTTATGAAATTCCTTAGGCAGATATTACTTTTAATTAACATCAGCATGTGGAAAACTTATCATGTTAGATGGTAAATGTGTCTATCAGTTTTACAATTCAAAACTGTTGTATGTACTTATATTTTTATACATGGATACAAAAAAAAAGTCCTGTTAAGCTAAGGAAGCCAACATATCAACACTATTTCCAAATTCTTCACTTTAATGTGTCAGTGAGGAGCAGGTCACTTAGCCATCTAATTCCTGAATGTGAAACTGAAGCTTGTGCTTTCATTCCATCTTACCCCTGCTGGTTTTCCTAACCATTATCATTGTGATTTCATATTGGAACACAAAAGCAGGTTTGAATAATTAATATTGAAAATTTTGACTATATACATGCAATTTTAACATTGTCTTTAGACTGCTAATACGTATAAAGATAAAAATAGATATAACACGTATTTTCATGCTGACAAACTAACATTCTACAGTCCTCAAAAATTATACAATATTGACAATGAAGGCTTGGTGTGCAGTCATTTATTTGTTTTTTCACTCTCTCTCTTTTTTTCCCCCCATACCACTGTTGCAAATATTAAGTCCCTTAACACAACATTTAATAAAATGCTGTCAAGATCAAGGGGGAAAAACTGAGTTTTTTAAAGAGAGCTAGAGACAAGTAGATTTTATATTATTGTTTTACTTTTAATTGTGATCTTATATTCCTTACTTTACAAGACTATTCATAACCCAATGTAATTTTCAGTAACATTCTTCATTTATAAATGTCTTTGACAGTGAACCTGTACTAGTTTTAGTCACTTTCTAGGCTGTCACAGAGGTAGGAGAGGTTACAATACAGATATTTCCACAGCAGAGATATAGACTGAATTCCGCATATATTTATGCATACATGTCTTTTGAATATGTCAATTCTTTTTCAAGCCTTTGAATCTGCAAAAAATTTCACCTCAAAATTAATTAGTGCTAAAAATTTTGCCAAACGAGAAGAAACTGCAAAACTAAAATAACACAGAGCATAACTTCACAAAGAAGTTTGATTCAGATGTTAGCTGATTGAAAATGTACTGTAAATACATCAAATTATTAAAAATATTTAATTGTATAAAGAACTATAAATATGTTTAAATGGGACACATTTGAGTCATGAAGTGACCATTATATAATGAGAAATTAAAAAATATTTTTGAGTAGTGGGTAGGACAATATTGTTAGTGTATTTATTAAAACATTTATGGAAAAAAAATCATTGCAGTTTTATAAAATTCTGTTTCTAACCTAGTTCCTAACTAAGACTTAGTGCTGGATTTGAAAAGACGCTCTGCATGCAGGTGTAGCAATGGGAATAGAGCTTATTATGGTGAGTTTACATTCATTTACATATGCTAAAGCATTTAAAATTAAGGGGGGGTTATTGCTATTTTGAGTTACAATAGCTCATAATACACTACTGTGTACTACTGTGGTGGTGAACTTTTCTACTTCTTAGCAGCTACAAAGGAAATAATCAATCTAGGTTGACTCAAATGATACTTCTAATTCAAGACATATGTTGTGGAAGATTAAAGAACTTAATGACATGCAGGAAATAAAATTACCTTCTCCAAATGTCATAGATGTCACCTATGGCAACTGATAGTTATTTTGGTTTATTTTGGTTTATTTTATTTTATTTTATTTTATTTTATTTTATTTTATTTTATTTTATTTAAAACACATGAGTTTGGTGAATATTTTTATGGACTCTTGCTAGTGAAAGTAAACTTAAATAGAAAATGTAGAGCTATAACACAGACTATAATTTTAATTTAACTTCATAATTACACTAGTACATTACCGGATTGAGATTTTATTTACCTAAATATACTTTCAATTAATGTGACATAGGATCGACAACTTATATACTAACTACTTTTTCAGAGACACTGCACTATTTCCTGCTCATTTCCTGACTATAGAGAGAAGAGATCAGTGCCTGCCTCTCATATTCAAGAGACCAGGACCCCCAGGTCCCTTTCCACAGCACTGCTTTCCAGCACCTCATTCCCCAGTCTGTACAAACCCCCAGGGTTGCCCCATCCCAGGTGCAGAATCCGGCACTTCACCTTGCTGAACTCCATATGGTTGGTGATTGCCCAGCCCTCTGATTTTTTGAGGTCTCTCTGCAGGGCCTCCCTGCCTTCAAGCAAGTCAACACTTCTTCCCAGTTTTGTGTCATCTGAAAAGTTGCTTAGTATCCCTTCCAGTCCTGTGACCAAGTCATTTATGAAGATGGTACAGCACAGGGCCTGAGATGGAACCCTGTGGAATCCCACCAGTGACAGGTTGCCAGTCTGATGCCACCCCATTCACTGTTACCCTCTGTTCTCAATCCATGAGCCAATTGCTCACCCACCACATGAAGTGTGTGGTGGACATTTTGTCCAGAAGGATCCTGGGAGACAGTATCAAAAGCTTTCATGAAATCTGAAGATTGCATCAACCATCTTCCCACGATCTAGGTGATAGGTGTCATAGAAGGAAATCAGGTTGGATAAGCACGACTTTCTTCTGAAGCTGTGCTGACTGTGACCACTGACTGTGTTGTCTTGAAAAAACACTAATTTTTCAGTACCTCCATATGTTTTTCAGACACTGAAGTGAGACTGACAGGCCTGTAGTTTCCAGGGTCCTGCTTCTTGCCCTTCTTAAAAATCAGGACAGTGTTTGCCAGCATCCAGTCAGCTGGGGCCTCTCTGGATTCCTAAGACCATCAAGAGAGGTTGTGCAATGTCATCAGCAGCTCTTTGAGGATTGTGGGATGAATCCCACGAGGCCCCATAGCTGGAACAGCAGATCCTGCACAATTTCAGGGTCAACTGGGAGTTGGTCATTCTCACAGTCATGGTTCTCCAGCTCAGGGTGCTGAGACCCCCTTGGCCCATCATCAGTATTTGAAGATAGAGGCAAAGAAAACATTAAACACCTCTGCCTTTTCCTCTGTCCCTGTTTGTGAGGTGACCATCCTTATCCTGTAGCAGGCCAATGATGTTTTGTATACTGCTTATTGCCACTAATGTATTTGAAAAAACTCTTTATATTGTCGCCCACATTCTGGCCAGTTTAGGCTGCACAAATCTTTTTCGTGCAGTGGCAAGCAGCACCTCTGAATTCTTTCCATGCCACTTGACCTTGCTTCCGCTGTGCATACATCTTTCTTTTTCACCTTATTTTCAAAAGAAGATCCCTGCTCAGTCAAACCAGCCTACTGCCTCACCTGCTTGACTTCCAGTATTTGGGAACTGCATGTTCCTCTGTCCTTAGGAGGAGATGTTTAAAAAGTGACCAGCACCAGCAGCTGTTTAGTCAAAAAGCGAGAAAAGTTTAGCATTTTAAATCTCAGTTCACAAGTGCGAAGCAGAGGAGGTTTTTTGTTGGTGTTTTATTTCTTGGTTAGTGAGTGTTTTGTTCATGGTGTTGTCAACTTTCTCTAAAATGGTGAATTATTAGGTCAGATGGGTACCCCTGAAATGAGGGGTTCGGCTTCTTTTTTTGAGTTTAGCTGCACATCTTGATGAGTAAAGTTTCAGAGACACAGGACTGTCCTAAAAAAGAATAAATAAATCATATAAAGGAGTTAAAAGTCTGCAGCTCATAGTGAGACAGATTTTGAAGAAAACCAACAGACAGGACTCAAAGGTGATGGAAAGGAAATTCCCAAGGTAGTGGGCAAAAGTTCTTGACGCTCAGGAAGTCAGGGTTGACTGAAACCTAGTTTGAAAATAAGAACTTGTTCTGAAAGAACACAGGAGACAAAGTTATTTATAAACTGGTTCTTTTTTTCCCTCTAGACAGATCTTTAAAATTAAAATGTTAATTATTAGAATATGCCTTATAGTAAAAGTTCTGTTTGATTTTCAGTCCTATTAAAGTAGTCCTACTTTCCTATAGAGTTCTGTCTAATACTTCCATCATTATAAGTCTTGGCAAGCTCTCTGACAGAACTGTACAACTATAGTTGTAGAGATTTTTCCTTCTCTACAGCTGATTGGTTTTGTCACTTTCTTCTCTTCTTTAGCCTTGACTTTTGTTAACATGCCAGCTAGCAAACACTTAAAGCTAAGAGGGTGACGATTGTTTTTATTTATTAAAATGTGGTCATCTATCTGATGAATTTATATTAATCCAGTATTTCATGAATGATCATAAAATCATGTTCTGTATCTTTCTAATAATTGTGACTTTTCAACATATTGTATTTGAATCAGTCATCATATCAAAGAGGAAATTTGTGTATTAGTTAATCATGTCTCCTTCATAAACTAACAGCAATGTTCTTAATGAAATGAAAATATATACCCCTATCCTAAATAATATTACAAAACAGGAAATGTAAACAGGTTCTTATAAAATACACATTAATGGAAATAATTTCCCTAAAGGAATGAAATAAGCCAAGGAAGGGTGCATATCCAGGACCAACTTGCTTGCTTTGACAGAAGCAAACATAAAAGGCCAAACAGAATTTGCTGCACTTTTTTCTATCACTAATAATTTTATTTTTTTTTTGTGCCAAGTTTTTTTGATCAAAAGTATCAACCATTCATAAATATAATTAAAACAAGGTAAAGAATTATACATATAATTGTCACCATGAGAGAAGATGTTCATGATGCTCATTTGCAACGCTGAAGATGTTAATTTACAACCCATAACAATTATGTAGATAAATTGTAGGCATAATAAACAGCCACAGGAGGGAGGGAGAGACAAACAATTACTCTAATGGAGAGAGAGATATTGTGATTAACATTAAATACTACCCACAGCGAGATATCTGCAGTAAGAGTGACATATATGACAGCTATGTAAGACACACTTGCCTTCTGGGGAAGCAAAACAGTGAGAATAAGAAATAAGATATTCTGCATCAGTAGAAGTAGTTCCTTCCTTATTTTCATGAAGTTGTAAGACTAGAATATGTCTACTTTCTACCAAAGCCGGAGTCAATTCTTTCTT
>VXBX01007721.1:626327-701809 GCA_013400415.1 Scytalopus superciliaris | reverse complement strand
TATATATATATATATAGGTACACAAGTTCTTCAACATCTTTAGAAGTGACTTGGATGTAGGATCCGAAAGTACTAAGTATGTCCTACTAAGTAAGTTTGCCAATGATACTAAATTGTGGACTCCCTCAAAGGCAGAAAGGCCTCAGCACATTAGAGGGCTGGGTGATCACTAGCCATATAAGTTTAACAAAGACAAGTGCTGAATTGTTCATATGGGATGGGGCAAGCCTGGACATATAGACAGACTGGGGAATGAGAGGCTGAAGAACGGCACCATGGAAAGGGATCTGGGGGTCCTGGTTGACAAGTTGAATATAAGTCAGCAGTGCCCTGGCAACCAGAGAGCCAGCCATATCCTGGGGACCATCAGGCAAAGCATCGCCAGCAGTCGAGGGAGGGGATTGTCCCGCTCTGCTCTGCACTGGGGCAGCCTCACCTTGAATATTGTGTTCAGTTTTGGTCACCACAATATAAGAAGGATATAATGCTCTTAGAGAGCATCCAAAATAGGGCTGCTCTCTCAGATGGTGAAAGGTCAAGAGGGGAAGCTGTAGAAGCAGCAGCTGAGGTCACTTGGCTTGTTCAGCCTAGAGAAGAGAAGACTGAGGTGAGACCTCATTACAGTCTTCCTTCTGAGCAGCACTGGTCTCTTGTCTGTGGTAACCAGTGACAGAACCTGAGGGAATGGCCTGAAGTTGTGTCAGGGGAGGTTTAGGTTGGATATTAGGATATTAGTTCTTCACCCAGAGAGTGGTTGGGGTCTGGAACAGGCTCACCAGGGAGGTGGTCACAGCACCAAGTCTGACAGAGTTCAAGAAGCATTTGGGCAATGCTTACTCATCTAACAAAAACTTAAAATTGTTTTTAGACAAATTTAACTTTTTTTTTTTTTCCCTTTTTCTTCCAAACTGCTTGTATCAATTATATTTGACTGGAGAAGAGACCTCATCCTTTTTATTGCTTGAAAATCTTTCTGTTGAAATATAGTTTTGATTAGACAAGGGCAGTTCTTGATTCAATGTGCACATATCTTTCATGAAAGCAGTTGTACTTGCTTATAAGTAGTGATGTAGAGCTGTTAAACAGCAATTTATTTTCTGAATGCCAGGTCTTTTAGTTGGCTGCGCACTCCAGCTTTGACATTTGTGGTTTTATTAGTCTAGTCCTGATGAATGAAAGGAAAAGGTCTCATCACAAGAGGGTTTATATGAAGCAGTTTATATGAATGGGACAAAAGACAGGATTAGTTAGACCTTCCGTTGACATATTTTTTATTTGTTTTTGAAGGGTTGTGAAGGTGATCTGCAGGCCATATACCCCAGACTAAGCTAACTTTCATTGCACTATTCAGGACAATTTTTTTGTATAGCATAATCTTCAAATTCTTCAAGGCTGGAAATTTACTAGACTATCTTATTAATACTTAATGACACTGCATTTATGCCATTACTGTAAAAAGAATCTACCATCTCCTCTTATCATTCCCCACGGCCTGTGGTAGACAGCTCCCTTTCTTCAACTCTCCTTCACACTGAAAAGAACTCTTTAAAACTTAACCTCTGTTGAATTAATACATGAATTTCCAAGTGTCCTTTTCTGTTGTCCATCACATGACCAGTTAACACAGCTAGTAATAACAAACTTCATTTACTGGTGTAGAGCAGCTTCTTGTGAAGGTTAGCCTAATTTTTTTGCAAAGTGTTTCAGACTGTGGTAGGACTCAGAAAGCATTGTTAAAAGTAGTTGTAAATGAGTGATCAGTAGTTTGCAATGATCATTATTTTGCATGTGCATTTGTGACACTGCAGAAACAAATATATTTTCAAAGGAAAAATATTATTTGGATTTTTTTAAGTTACGTTTTACTACTTACTATTAAGAGATTTTTTCAAGTTATCCAGTGACTTACCTCTGCAGAGTTTTCCATCTTACCTTTTAGCAGTCTTGGGAATCAGGAGAGGTCCCAGCTGACTGGATGCTGGCAAAGGTCCTGATTTTTAAGAAGGGCAAGAAGGAAGACCCTGGAAACTACAGGCCTGTCAGTCTCACTTCAGTGCCTGAAAAACATATGGAGATGATTATTCTGGGAGATATTGAAAAATGAGTATTTTTCAAGACAGTACCATTGCAACCAGCACAGCTTCATGAAAAGAAAGTCCTGCTTATCCAACCTGATTTCCTTCTATGACAAAGTAACCTATCTAGCTGATCAAGGGAAGCCACATAATGTAATCTCTTCAGATTTCAGTAAAGCTTTTAATTCTGTCTCTCCCAGGACCTTTCTGGACAAACTGTCCAGCCCCCAGCTGGATAAACACATCATGCAGTGGGTGAGCAGTTGGCTCACAGGTTGAGCACACAAGGTAATAATGAATGGGGTGACATCAGACTGGTGACCTGTCACTACTGGGGTTCCACAGGGCTCCATCTTAGGCCCAGCGCTCTTGACCATCTTCATAAATGACCTTGACACAGAACTGGAAGGGATACTAAGAAATTTGCAGACTAACTGGGAGGAGCTGTTGATTGCCTCAAAGGCAAGAAGGCCCTGCAGAGAGACCTCGACAAATTAGAGGGCTGGGCAATCACCAACCATATGAAATTCTACAAGCTGAAGTGCCACATTCTGCACCTGGGATGGGGCAACCCTGGGGGTTTGTACAGACTGGGGAATGAGATGCAGGGAAGCAGTGCTGTGGAAAGGGACCTGGGGGTCCTGGTTGATGGCAAATTGAATATAATTCAGCAGTGCCCTGGCAGGCAGTAGGGCCAACTGCCTCCTGGAGGGCATCAGGCAAAGGATCACCAGCTGGGAGAGGGAGGGGATTGTCCTGCTCTGCTCTGCACTGGGGCGGCCTCACCTTGAATGTTGTGTGCAGTTTTGGTCACCACAATATAAGATATTAAGCCATTAGAGAGTGTCCAAAGGAGGGCAATGAAGATGGTGAAAGGCCTTGAGGGGAAGCTGCATGAGGAGCAGCTGAGGGCACTTTGTCTGTTCAACCTGGGGAAGAGCAGACTGAGGGGAGACCTCATTGCAGTTACAACTTCCTTGTGAGGGGAAGAGGAGGGGCAGGCACTGATCTCTTCTCTGTGGTGACCACTGACAAGACTCAAGGGAATGGCCTGAAATCATGTCAGGGGAAGTTTAAGCTGGATATTAGATTATTTATCTGTGTGGTTTGGTGCTGGAACAGGCTCTCCATGAAAGTAGTAGTAGCACCAAGCCTGACTGAGTTCAAGAAGCATTTAGATGATACTCTCAGACACATGGTGTGACTCTTGGGATCATCCTTTGCAGGGCCAGGAGTTGGACTTGATGATCCTTGTGGGCCACTTCCAACTTGGCATATTCTGTGAATCTGTGATTATTTTGCCATCAAGTGAACATTTTTAACTGCAATAACAACTCTTGTCCTGAAGTCAGAAAGACTACATTTAAAAGCACTGAACAAAAATTAAATTTCTCTGATGGTTTTTATTGTAGACATATTCCTCAGAAGAGTTTTAAAACCCTAATGACAGATAATCACTTTCAAAGAACTCATTTAGAATAGTGTTATCTGTAACTATGTAGAGTCTTTTGACCTCAAGTGGGATCTTAAGAACAGCAAGATGTTCCTTGCATTTTCTGTAACATAAGTGTTATGGACTTAGAGCTGGTGCTAATATTCAAGGGATATGTAGGTCAACGTGAGTGTTCTTGTGAGTGCAGAGAGTGAGAGGAGGTGTGTTTTCTTTAGTGAATATCAAGACTGACCTGCTGGACAGCAGCACTTGTTTATGTTAGTGCTGCTGATGTTTATGTGAGTGCTGAAAAAGGCATTGTTCTCTCTGTCGTGCTCTCTGTGGCCAGACATGTTATGTGTTGTTTGATTATGTGTCATGTGTACTTCTGAAACACACATTCAACTTTGCTGCTGACTGAACCTTCAAACTTGAACAGCAGCTGCATTGATCAGTCTGGGATGGAGACACTTCTTAGATCTAAGTGTGCAACAGGCCTGGCTGTAGCATTCAAGAAGAAGGAATGGGTCCTGACACATGCAGGAGTCAACAGTTCACATAACACAATTAACAGGCATAGATTGTCCAGAAAATGTGACCATCGAGAGTTTTAGAGCTGTGAGGACAGTTGCAAGAACTAGTACTAGACATGGTTAAAACCACTGTTTCACTGGTACCATTTAACACTGACTACTCTGCTGACTACTGATAATCCTTTTGTAATTCTCCTTTGTCTTTTACTGCTTGATGTGAGGCAGAACTTGCTTGTCTATCAAGTCAGTGCTTGCAATGAAATAATGACCCCTTTCCTGTCTATCCACTTTGACATTGTCTATCTCAAATGTTATTTATTTACTTTCTTGCCTTTAATTCCTTCCCAAGCAATTCTTCTAAAGACTGATTGTGATTACATGGGGGACAACCTGTTTTATTTCCTACTAACCTACTGTATTTTGACCTTTCTAGTACATAAGTCTGCATTTGGACATGAAGAGGGAAATAGACATGTGAATGAGAGCAATAGGAGCTGCTTGCATTCTTTACCAATTTGTCACAAGATAGTCAGGCACTGGAACACAATAATCAGTGTGCAGGTGTTGATACTTTTTACATCTCCAGACAACATACCACACCCCAATTTCACAATGGCACACTATGAGAATTGATTGATTACTGTGCACAACATTGCCAAGGAAATATATATGGCTTAATTCAAATACTACTTTGAACAATTAAATCAGGAAACTGATTTCAGTGTCTTCTAAAACATCATCCTAATATATTCAGAGTACAATTTACATCATCTATACTGGTTCTTTTAAACACTTCCTGACCAAATTAATGGTGTTCATTTTAGCCTGTAAAACCCCCAGCATCTTAAGACTTGGACACTTGCAGGCAATAGTACTTGACCTTGACACTCTCAATGTAAACAGCAAGGTGGCTTGCAGATTATCTGTGAGGGTCCTCAATTTTTAAATTAACTTCCTTATCAATTAATTGGTCTAGGATTCAGTTTTTTAGAAATCTAGATATGTTATAAAACCTATCCGTCTTTTTGTCTTCCATTTTTCTATTAAAGAAGCTGAGAAAATGGCCAGGTGAATTCCATACATTTAATTTAGGAAGTTATAGGCACTGTGAATAGATAACTAAACTTTTCTTATGAATACTGAAAAAAAAAATAATAAATTAATTTTTATAAACTAGTGTTAACAATATTATGTAAATATTTATTCCAAAAATAATGGTCTTTGTTTTAGCTATATTTGTTTTTGTTTACGTTATCTTGTAGTACATTTCACAACTGGATTTATATGTAGGAATAATTACTGAAAAGGGCTTTTGCAATCTGGTTTCATAGGACAAGCTTTTTACAACCAGTGCCTTATAATATGAACTTATATCTGATACTTAACATTTCTTATAAATAACAGTGCTCTCTTGCACATGGTGTGATTCTTGGGGATGGTCCTATGCAGGGCTAAGACTTGCACTCAGTGATCCTGGTAGTTCCCTTCCAACTAAGGATTTTCTGTAATTCTGTGATAAATTAGTTTGGGAAAGAGTAATATAGCAGGTCTAACGTTTGTTTACCATCACAAATTAAGCCTGACTTCAAGGCAGATATGAACTTAAATGTAACAGTAGAGCTGCTGCTAGAAGTTTACACCAAAACAAGTAGCTTTGAGTACTTCAAATAACACACAGCAAAAACAAACAATTTCAGGTGAAGGAATGGAATGAATACTATGGTTCCTCTTCACCTGCAATAAGCAGGATAATGTTTACTCTATATTGGTTCTCGAGCTCAACTCATAAGAAACAATTCTCACTAGCTTTGGAAGAATTTAAGCATATATTTCTTTACAGAGGTGATCAAGACTTTTGAATTTATGACTCTTGAATATTTTCATTGCTTTACAGTCTTCCTGTAAAAGGAATTTTATATTTTAAATATTTTTAGGGGGGAAATATTATTAATGTTTGCAATATTGTTTGACTACAGAACTTTTCTCATTGTGATGAGTTACCCAGGAATCTTTGACTAAGTTCCTGTGACTTAATCTGGAGTCTGTCTGCTAAGCCAAGTGCTCTAGAGGCTTTCCTCCAACATGCTACATTCTTCATCTTTAAACTGCACCTGAACCATTCATAGTCAAAACAACTCCAGGTACATGGAGTTCCATTTACAGCCAGAATACAGAGTATAAGCCGGCGGCTGTGGCCGTGTGGGTAAAGCCGCCGCCCCTGGATCCGTGCTCCTTCTCGGAAGGACGCCGGTTCGAGCCCTGCGGGTCTCACTCTGCCAACTTCGTCCGGGCTTGCCCCGGCCAAGGCTAGAGTGTCCCAGGGCTAAAGGGGGTGGGGCCAGTTCCGCGCACGCTGAGCTCCACGTAATAAATCCATTCGCGCAGGCATAAAAAGCATCGTCGTTCGCGACGGCTAGCCACACACACACAGAGTATAACCTGTTGCCTTCTTATTAGTTTTTCTACTAGCTTTAAAAACTTCTTGCAAAAATGATTTCTGTTGTTCCTACTCACTAATTGAGAAGCATGGTTACCTTCAATATAATCCAGAAATAATTGTCATTATGGGAATTTAGCAAGGTAATGGAAAGAAATTAATTCTTTGTGTTTCAGTCATGAATTTGTGGTTGTTCTGTCTGACTGCCTGTACTGACACATACACATGGAATTGCTTTTAGGGTGTAGGACTGAATCTTTTACTGAACTTGTGCTGATTAAAAACACAAAGGTCTTAAGAAATACTTAAGATTAACCGTAACAGGAAACACAGTGTGTTTAAAATAATTTGAAAACAGGTTGTTGCACAAAGGTTTGCTTGTTTTGTTGCCTGACTTTATTGAATACCAGCAGTTGTTTGAATAAGTTACATAACAAAGTAATTGAACACTTCAGAAGTAGGTTCCCTATTTCTTTCTCAAGCTAATCTCAAAAACACTGACTACTGACACCAGCTCAAAAATCCATATACCTAAAAATAATATGATTCAATCAGTCTTTGACATGTTTCTATCTCTTCAGGCACTTGCATCATCATTTAAAGTATGCAGTCTGTGAACTGATCAACCTCAAAGTGCAGTCATCATTGGCTTGTGAAATTTGCACATAACAGTACTTCATATATTCCTCCATTTCCAGATATCCAGGACCTGGTTATATCCATATTTGAAGCTTTGAATTTTTTATCATATTCAGAAAGTGTTTATAGGGATCTTACAGTTCACATGTAAAACCGTGTAGGTCACTTAGACACTGAACTCTGTCTCATTGGAAATACAGGATCAGCTTTCAAGATCTGTCTGTATCACTCTATGTTATTGTATCTGGGTGCAAAAAGATGACCGAAGTAAAATTTTCAGATACGCTACTTACTGAATGTTCAAGTGAAAGCAGTCTTAGATGTGAAATGTGCACATAACAGTGTCTTTTTATTTGAAAGTTTCCGTTAAGATTTGAATCCTTTCTCCATTCAACAGCTCTGCCTAAATAGTGTTGTGACATGGCTGGTTCTGATAGCTGTACTAGACACAGTTCTTGTTCACTGGCTTCTCACCCTAAACACCTCAACACTAAGACTAACACCCTAAACACTCAAGACTCCCTTTTCCCATAGGTAACCAGGTTATTGATTTCATCAGAATTTATGCCCTATTTGCAATATTGATTTCAGTATGTCTATGTTGAATAGGTTATTGTTATTTCCTTGACCTCTTAACTCATTGTTTCATTTAATTTTCACAGTGGTTCAAAGCCTCTGGTCATGCTTCCTTTTTTTTTTTTTTCCCCTTTCCTAAAACAAGATATGTGAAGAACTTGGAATCTCAATAAATTTTTATTTTTAACTGAAGTGTCTCAAGATAATAAGTTAAAATCAAATGCCTGTCTAAGAAAACATCTCCCAAGAGACAATATAAAATTTATCCAAATTTTTGTTATGTTTTTATGACTCATGAGGGAAAATGCGTAACACATCAAGCACAGAATGTTATCTCAGTAACTTCCCAGAATAATCAGTGATTTTAAGCGGGGAAAACACTGGCTTTTCACTTTATTTACAGGTCCCAAGTTAAATAAGCTCCTACTTAGAGGAAAAAAATACCATAAAATACCCAACAAATATACATTAACGCACAATCACTACTGAATATATTTCCTTATGTTTTTCCTTTTTATTTATGTAACATCCAAAAAAATTGTCCTCACTGAGTCTTTTAGGTAGGGTGATGCAGACTCATGGAGAGTGATACAGACTCTTAGGAACAGTGCCATTTCATTTCTATTACAACTTTTCTATAATCATCATAATCTTCTCTAGCTCTTTGGGTGTTTTCTTAAGAATGTGTTCACTTTATAAGACCAAGCACATCATTCCTTTTAAACCCATACTTCCTGTTACACTATTACAAGATGCATTTTCTTCAAGTTTGTGATGTTTATGACACATTTCATTTACATACTGTTTTAATTTATGCTATAGGTTGAAGATCTGTTTTTTTGTCTTTTACTGCCTGAGTTTTCTCAAAATCACGATATCTACTACTGTGAACCTCTTTGCAACTACATTTAAAACATTTCTGAGGATTTATGCATCTTCTGCTGAATGCTTGTCCATGGCTCTTATGAAGAATTTCACTAAGGTAATGGACCTATTATAATCTACTGGTGCTTGAAAAATCTGTGAACAATTGGCAAATGAATATTGCATGTTACTACTTTGCATAACACAACAACCAGTAAAACCCATCTTTCTGTGCATAGTCTTAATGTACAGCTCCTTATGCTTTGAAAGATGGTGAAGGAGGAAGAGGAGGTCAAAACAGTAATACCTTCTGGTCAGAGATGTCAGAGATGGAGGAAAATTCCTGCTTCTTTTCAGCAGTGTGGAATTGTGCTATCTCCCTAAAAAAATTAACCACTCTGAACTTTATCACAGACTGTCTAGTTTATGCATGGAATGCAGCAAAACAAGTCCTGTGTAAAAGAAATGGATATTAAAGAGCATTCAACATGAAGATGTACTGTCATCTCAGTCATATATATTGTTCATGGATCAGATATTACATAATAGGAAGATGCTTGATTTTTTTTAGTTTTATTTCTTAGCATCCTCTTTAACAATTATTTGATATTCCTCTAAAGAAAATCCTTGTACAAACTAAACATCACAGTTTCACAGGTAACTCACTGTGGGGTAATAAGAGTTTGCCTTGTGTTACTGCCCTGTGTCATTAGCTGAAAGTTAAAGCAATAACTAACATTAAAGCATATTGTAATTCAGCCTCATTTATTTCATATCTTGATGGAAAATAACGAAGTCTTTGGATAAACTGTCAAAAGAAATGCACTGGCTAGTATCACCCTTCATTGAAAACTAGCCAAAATATGGTCTATCGGGCTCCTAGAATTCAGGTTTCAGTCTCTGGTCTGGGGAAACACAAGAGTTCAGAAATCAGTTGTGCAATTATACCTGTAGTACCACTTCCATGTTTAACCTTTTCACTTTTGAAGGAATTTTATTTTGTACGTACATGCTGTACTTGTGCAAGACCTGCAAGCAGTGCTCAGGCAGAACATGTTGTTAGGTGAAAAAGAAGGCAAGTATGAAAATTATCTCAGGCTCAGAGGACTGACATAAAGGACAGTGACAGAGCACGTTGTTACCAGCTGTCACGGATAAATATTTTACACACATAGTGGTACTACATTAATATTGATGATATATTGATATTTCCCACATTTGCTATATAAATTAATAAACTACTGGAGCAAACAGCCAGAAGGAGCAGGATGATTTGTCACTCTATAGCTTCCCCAGTTTTCTATCTTCCCAAAGCTGTACATTATGAAGAATAGCAAATGAAATTCATATGGCTCCCTTATTAACATGCATTAGCTGTAGCAGAGTGTGTCTTATGGTTTTTTTAGGGTCAGTTCAGGAGAACCTCCATATCTTCAGGCAATCTTTCTCTTCTTTAAAGAGAATTAACAAATAAGACATCTCCAAGGAAAAAGCTTTTCAGGTATTTTTTGGTAAATTTGTAAAACAGGTTCAACCAATTTACTTGCCCATTGAAAGCATTTTACTGACTACCTTTGTCAAATGGGTACACCCTATGAAACATATATATGTAGAAAATTTCTATTTTCTAATTATGCTGTTTAGAAATGTACTAGATTGTCTATCACTTTTGGTTACAATAAGTTTCCTAACTACCGAAAGTTATACTCTCTGTTCTTTTTGTTTATAGTATCCTTAGGGCTCACTGTTTCTGTGCTGTTTTTCATTTGTTTGTTTATAGTAGATACTATACTATGTAGTCAGGTTTACTGTACTAGTTATTTGCTGCACAGAAACATTGCAAGACAGACCTTAGCTCAGTTTGTAATCTAATCTAGGGAAAAGGTGAAGAAAGACAAAGTCCCATTTTACTATGTACATATACAGATAGATGTCACCTCAGGACACGTGACAGTTTTATTTGGTGCATTGCTAATCACTTGGGAGATAATTTTTTAATGAAGCATTAGTACTTTTTTAACCCAAAATGATCAAGGGGTGGAAATGTCTGGTTTTTTGTTTTGGCTTTGTTTTGGGGGCTTCAGGGATTTTTGTTTGCTTGCTTTTTGTGAGTTTTTATTGCTGTTGTTGGTGTTTTCTTTGTTTAGTGTTGCTGTTTTGGTTTGGGGCTTTTTGTGTGTATGTTTTGGGGAAGGGGAGTTGTAGGGGTGTTTTTGGTTGGTAATTTGCTTGTTCATTTTGTTGTTTAATTAAAGTCGGTTTTTGTTTGTTTGTTTTTTGCACTGACCAGCACACCTTCTAATATTTAGCTATAAAAATCAACTTATATTTAGCCTCTCTCAGGAAAGAGTTTGAAGAGTGAGTGCTTTTACAAATGGTTGAGTTATCCATGAAGAAGGAATCACAGACATGTAATCAAGCCAAGAAAGTCAGCATAGTTCTACTATTGGCTTGATTTAATTGGTTTTATAGACAGCTTAGGGCTGATGAAGATTTTTAATCATAAATGTTACTATATAATTTGAGGTCTATGTACAGTGTGCTGGATTTCTCTATATTCCAGAGTCTTCTCTTATTCTACTAAACATTTTCAGAGCTCATTAGCACATTGCTGTAGATATGATTACACTTTCAGTTGGCACAGCATTTTCTTGTTGATTGCAGGGTAGTAAACAGCTCCCTTTGGTGCCTTTTCCTCTCATCTGGAGCACAGAACCTAACTGCTGTGACCACTTATGTGACAAATTTGGCAGATGCAAGATCCCAGATGGAAAGCTCTCAAATTCGTGTTTCCAGTGTAGCATCTGGGTATCTGATTGGCTTCCTGGCTGACTCCTTACAAGATCTCCTGGGCTGCTTCTACATATTTTCCAGTTATAGCAGCTGCACTGAGAATTGTGAAGCTGCATTATACTAGACTATTTGACAGGGCGTCCTCATTTGCATCATCTATTGAAGTTATATCTTCCTTAATTATACAAACTCCCAAAATTCTGCTACCTAAAATTATCATATTAACCAGAGAGTAAGTTTACTTGACTTTACAACTGTTCTGCTCCACTGTTTGAGAGGAAGTGAAGAATCTGCCTGACAGTTAGAGGTCACGTTTCATTCTTTTTTTCTAGGATAGTTCACAGGATTAATAATTTTAAAATGTCATGATTTAGAATGAAACATTCTAAGTGCAGGTGATAATATTATTACTAATAATCCTGAAATTACCATAGACTTCATCTATTGCAAATGGTGGCTTACTTTGTGTTGGGGATAAGAAAGTACATTTCTATTTCTAACTGTCAGTCAGTTGGCAAAACAAATATTGAAGGTAACAATATTTTGAATAAAATAAGATAAAATAACAGAATAAGCAAGGGAATTACATTCAGCATTTATATCCTCTGATATTTCACTTCTGACAAAGTTGTGTTCTTTGAAAGTACCAAATATGTTGAGAAATCAGTCTATTTCAAATTCTTTAGAAAATCTCTGCAATCAGAGAGCTAATTAATTTTTTTACATTAGGAGTTTAGATACTTCAGCTGCATACATTAGATATCTATTTCCTATCCACAGGAATAGTAATACATAAGAATTCTTGCTGAAAAACTCCTTAAGTTCAAGAAATATAAATGGAACTTTTAAAATTTAATCAAATTGAATAGAGCTTTTTTTGCACTGTATGTGGTACCTTTTCTTGTTAAATGAAAAACACAAATAACAACAACAACAAACAAACAAACAAAAAACAACCAAAAAAAACCCCCAAACAAACAAAGCCCACAAAATATCAGAAAATATATGAGAGTGTCTATTTCTATTATTCCTGTATTCTGAATCTTGAAACTCTCAGGGATTTCTTTTACTATTCAGGATTAAAAACCAACATTTCTGTATATTGTAATGGCATTCTGGGCATGACTATTAATAAACATAATGAGTGACTTTTAATAGCATTAAGAACAGTGATAGAAGCCCTGATTCCTCATACCATTGAATGAAAGTAATTCAATAAGAGGTGAAATCATGTGTGAATTCTTAGTGATTCAACTGCTGAATATGGGCAAATCTCAGGATGAACTATGGATTCATGACAAGTAAAGTTGTATATGTAAACATACAAGTTGAAGATTCTGTAAATGTTGGAATTAAAATGTACTAACTTCTTTCTCAAGAACATGTCACAACAGAATTGTAAAAATGACACAATTGTCACATTTGTTCTATCAAGAATTCAGACTCAATTTTTTTAAGTGTTTTATGGCATGCATGACTACCCTTCAAACAAGGACCTCTCATTCTTTTAATTTCTAATGTAGTGACTTCAAATTTAAACCACTGACTTATGATGATAATATCTATATTTTTTTCTAGCTGTTAGTTTGCCAGTTTGTCTTTACATCATAGTCAGAATCACTGGAATGCAAATAAAACATCTTTTCTCTCTGAATTGCTACTGGTGTTCATTATATATTATAATATGATTAACTTTTCATAATTCATGATTCCTACACTTATTTCAGTAGCACCAGTACTTATTCAAATACTTAAAATTTTAATTTTTCCGTCTAGATTTTTTTAAGCTGCACCACAAAAACAAACAAACAAATGAAAAAAAAGACAGGAAATTACCTTGCAGTGAATTTTGTAGCCAAGATTTTGGGAAAATGAAAAGTATGCATTCATATGGAAAGCTTAGCATTCTGTGAAGATTTACTCATAACAGCCTTTTTATGAACTGTCATGTAGAGATTCTAAAAAAAATCCACCATTTTCTCTCACTCTTATCCTCTTGGTGGTGTTACAGAACTTAAGGCTTAAGAAAGCTTAAGAAACACTATATGCAAATTTTAAAAGCAAGTAATTTATTGACATGAGATTTCCTTTATTTTAAAGGTACTGGGGAAGGAAAGCAACATTTTTATTAGTTTGTGATATGGCTTAAGTGAATATTTTGTAAGAGCTATGAACCAATGAGAGTCATGATAGGGTGCAACATATGCTACACTCTTAAGATATGGAGAAAACATTGTGCAGGAATCAAAATTTATTAATTATTTAATATTTCAACCGAGTGAAGTATTTTTAGGGTCTGTGACAGAATCTGATATCTCATACAAATCCACAATAACTTCTCTGAGCCTAAAGGAAATTTTCCAGAGTTGTGCTGATATCACTTTTTAATGTCTCACTCTAGTATTGATCAGGGTCTGCTTTAGTATCATCTTTTTAGATATTGAATTTTATTATTTCAGTTAACTATCTTGCATTATTGCACCTTTTAAATACTGGAAGTTATCTATGTCTAGTATTGTAGTAAAGGCCATTGTGTTGCTGAAAGTTTGGCTTTGCAGGTAAGATCTCTAAAACTGAAGTCTTATCACTCTTTTCTGCTCAAGATCTCACAACATTGTTCTGTAAGAATAATGCGTCACCATCAATTTCTTCTATAAACTGTAGTTAGCTTAATTACATTCTGTCTTCCTAAATTCCTTCTGTAGTTGTCATTTTGGTAAGTAATTTTTCACTTTCTCTCTTAAAACTGTTGCGCAATACTGCTTTATGCTGTTAAACACCTGCTGTATTCCACCCCAGTGGTGTCTGATTCACTGGTAGATGAAATGACTGTTGTGTGCCTGATATATAATGCACTTTGGTATCCTTTGGGATAAATACAAATGCAATGTGTTGTAACAAATCTGTAGTCAGGAAGGACTTTGTGGTTGTCACTATGCTGCAAGTTACAGCAATTGAGAACATCACAAGCAGCAGTGATGGAACAGCAGAATCAGTTTTTAAATGAATCTGACTCTAAGCTAAAAAAAATCATGGAAATAGGAATTATGACATTCAGTTGAATAGCTGTTACCCCAGCCCTTAAAAGGCTTTGCTGGATTTCCTGGCAAAACTGATTCCTACCATTCCCCTGAGACAAAATTACTCTGAATGCTGAGAGAAGGAAGTGCCTTGTAGACCATGGAATAAAAAGGATCTGACCAAATCCTCCTTCTTCTGAAATTTCCATCAGCAAGTTGGATGGGGAATGTTGTACCCCTTGGAAACTTTACATTTTTCATTACTATCCCTATAATAGTGATACAGAGACTGGTTCAGGAGTGTTACAATTATCCTGGTAATAAATTACAAAGATATTATGAAATTGTTGTTTGCCTTTGTTTTTTGTAGGTATTCTTCATGGTTTTTAGAGATGAAGAATTTTCTCCAAAACTCTCCACTCTAAAGATTGTTTGTCCCTCAAAAAAAAAGCATAAAGAAAATCTTTTCAGAGAACTTGGCAGAAAACTTCCTCCAACACTAGCCAATACTTGTGCATTTGTGTGCATTTTCTTTCATCTTTCTCTGTTGGATTTTTTTTTGTTTGTTTGTTTTTGTTTTTGTGGGGTTTTTTTTGTTTGTTTTTGTTTTTGTTTTTGTTTTCTCACAAGTGTTCTTGACTCAAGTAAAATTCTCTTTTTTTTTTCCAAAGGATTATAACTGAGTGTCCTGGTTTCAGCCAGGACAGGGTTAATTTTTACAATAGCCAGGAGGGGCCATGACACAACACTGTAAAGCCACTTTGGCCTTCCTGCATAATTAGCTTTGTCTCAAAGTAGTCTTGAAAGCACAAAGACTTTTTGTGTTTCGGAGAGAATTTGACACTTCTTTATCCATTAAAATCCAACTCAGACTAGCATGGTGAAAAATTCCAGATAAAAAAAAGATATGTGTAAAATAACAAACAATTTAAGATAATTTTGATATGTAGGAATAACAACTCATTGCTGAGCAAGAAGATGGATCTACTTATAAATAAAAACCCTCTGCAGTACAGTAAGACAAATCCATATAAAATATACTACTTATCAGGGAGTATAGTTCATAAAATTCTACTGCTGCCCTTTGAAATTTTGAGCAGACTTGCTAGTGATGTGTTTCAATTATAAATGAGAAACTTGATTTCAGCTGCTGAATAATTATTGTCTTTCTTAAAACAAATCATAGATTAATTTTTATATGCCTGCAGACTATTTAGCCTTCTGTTTAGGCCTAGTATATGGAACATATGTATGCAACCTAGTTATAGCTTATGTGTCAGATGGGATCCAAAGAGAAAGTAATGACAGCTTATAATATGTACTGGAATGCCAATAATACCTGCTGCCCCTATTTATGTTAGGATGTCAATATGCCTATTAAACTGTTGATTAAAGTAGCTCAGAAGATGCCATACAAAATGCTTGAGATAATAAATGCCAGTTAAACTGTTGGTAGACACAGTAGGACTTGTAAGAAGAAGGAAGGGAGAAGCAGTGTGGTGTGTTACTTTGGTCCTGAGTTTTGATGCGCAGCAGAACTAAATGCATCATATTTACTATAACAGCCATGTCTTTCTTGTCCAGTACAATAAAATACTGCATTTAAATATATGTTATGATGTAACATGTGACAAACGTATAACACCTCAAGGAATATCTAAACTCAGTATGTTGCTCAAAAGATAGTAACTTTGATTTAAAGAATACTTGTTCTCTTATGCATTGCAGGGAGGGAAAGGAGGGAGGGAACTCCAGAAAACTGGTAAAGACATTTTTCATTATCTTTCATAAGCTCTCCTTTTTCCTGTTCTTTAGGCATAATGACAGACACTATGATACATTGATCCAAACATTATTGTTCTTCAGTCACCGTAAAAGGATGGTAATTCACTGACAATTAAATCTTCAAAAGGAGTATCAGTTTAGAAGTTCAACTGGATTTGATGCAGTTTGTTTGAACCATTTGGAACTCAAAGGTCTTTTATTTTCTTCTGAGAATTCCAGTCCTTTCCTACTGGATATATGACAGGAACAGTGGCACTCGTTATCTCCCTAATTTGAACTGATTCTTACTGAACCAGGTTACAACTACTGCTGTACGAATAATAAGATGTACAATGAGTAAATGTTATAGCCTAGAGAAAAGGACAAGAAATAAAGCTTTTAGTTTTAAAAAACTATTCCTAAACATATATATTTTGATTACTGGAACTTAGCAGGTTTTGTGAGCCAATTAGATCTCCAAGACATCGGGTTTTTTTATTCTTTTTCCTGACTTCTACCTAAACACAGAGATGAACCTTGTATACACATTTCCTATTGTACATTAAAACGAGAATGAAATTTAGTTGTTCTGCTTTCTCTGTATCATGGTCTTTCAGCACCCTCTGAGGTCCCAGGGCCCATAATCAGTGATAAAGGCAAAGAAGGAGTTAAAACATCTCTGCTTTGTCTATGTCTCTGTTTGTGAGATGACCCACCTCATCAAATAATGGACCAATGTTATCTCTGATCCTATTTTTGTTATTAACATGTTTTAAAAAGATCTTTTGGTTGTCCTTCACTGTGCTCTTCAGCTTAAACTCTAATCAAATTTTGGCTGTGCAAATTTTCTCCTTCTCATGGTGAACAGAATCTCAGTAGTCCTCACTTCCAATGTTCATACACTTTCCTTTTCTGCCTAAATTCCAGAAGAAGATCCTTACTCAATACTTTTCTCAAAAACAGCCCTCCCCCAAACCAAAAAAAAAAAAAAAAAAAAAAAAGAGTTTTTTTATTGCACCACACAATTATTTAGTACTTACTTAATCTGAAACAGAAATTATGAGAACTTAAAGATAACTCACTAAATTACCCTGCTTACATTACAGATNAAAAAAAAAAAAAAGAACAGAGTTTTCTTTATTTCCTTATATAACATATTTGTTCTGAAGTTCCTAAACATGGCAAGAGGTCAGTTAGAGAATGCCTATCCTTCCTATATTAAAACCAGTAGGTCTTAATATGATGGCTGTAAAATTATTCACAATTGGTAATAAAATGTGTATAATTCATTATTAGAGCAAAAAGGTGTCCTTGTAAAAATCAGTGCTCATAAAAATTATTTGTGTGTGAATAATGGATTATTTGCTCAACAAATGCTTTGTGATGCAATGCTGAGACTTCAGGCTACAATAGTAGGTCTAAGTCATGCTGTAGCTCATAATTTATATTTAAGATATGTAGCGAAGCAAGATAATGAATTAAAACACTTCGAATTAGTTGAGAGTTGAGATTATTGAATTTTAACTACAAATGCAGAAGAAGAAATTAATCAGAAGATGCAAATAATTTTTTATAAATTTCTTCTGAAACTTTTTAAAATTTTGAGCCTCTGATGAAATAAATTTAGATCTGCATCTCTTGAGTTAGAAAAAATATCAGTTGCCTATTAGTATTAAAAGGCTTGGAAAATTAGATTCTAGTATAATTCAAAACCTCAGAAACTTGGAATTAAACAAAAAATTATGTTTTAAAAAAATCCTGAGAATATAATGAAATCTTAATTATTGTGAGAAATTTGCCAAATTCAACCATGATTTCTAAAAAAAATCCTGTAATATTTAGGTCCAACATCAGTTTCCCATGACACTTCCCATCTGTCTTCATTATTTATCTTTATATCTTGCTCCAAAAACATCTCCCATTTCTGTAGAATCATGCTAGTGCTAGTGTCATTGAACTACCTCTGCACCACGGGTTTTTTCATATGTGTATTCATTTACACTTTCTCTGATTTTCCTCTACCTGACACTGATCTTCTGTGAAAAAAAAATAATCATTGATTTGTTCTATGCAATCCCTATGAAGAGATGATCCAATACCACTGTTATGCAGAGTACTTCTTCTAATTATCTTTATTTTCTGGTGCTCTGCTGAAACCTCTTTAATATCTATGATAAAGCACAGATTTTTACTGATATAAGGATGGATGAAATAACCCAGTCATCTTTTTTACTTAGAAATTGAGCATCTGTGGAGTAGCAGAAAATCCTCTGGGCTTTTTCTGACCTACAACGCAAGAGGGACTTGTGAAACAGAGGTGATAGCAGGTTTATTTAGAATATAGTTACGCACATGTGTGTGTGTGTGTGTGTGTATGCATTGCTATTTCATTTCTAGAGTGACTCCAGCTCAGAGACTAATGCAGCAACTATACCAGGGACTATGTGATGAAAAGGACCTTTTTTCTCTTTCACTTCTACAGGGATTTACAACCACAACTTCTATTTGTGAAGGCTGAATGCAAATGGAGGTTTTGTTTTTTTCTGGCAATGTGTTTTCAAGGGTCACTCTCCACAGTTCTCTAGAAATTGTTCAGTCCACTGTTCATTTACAGCAGTGAGTCTCCCTGAGTACACTGGATTTTTTTTTTCCCCTGAAACATAAGACAAATTTGAACATGCATGTAGATGCAAAGCAGCAATATTAACTCATTGGAGAAACAGTGTGTTGTAAAGGTAATCTCCTTTCTGTGAGTCACCAGCACACTTCTGTCTTTTGACTTAAGCCAAAGCTTCACTATAAATAAAGAGAAAGAAAAAAATAATACTTATAAAGAAACTCCTGAGGGCAAGCAAATGTGAAAACTAAAGAAGTCTTAAAAATCTGTATGAGGACTAAACTGGTAGTAATTACATATTTTGGCAATTACTTAAAGCGTCGCACCCCAGACAACCTTTCAGCCTGCATCCAGCCATAAGGAGACAGGCACTCAGCAATCCCAACACTGAATAATCACGGTGAGAAGTCAGCTTGGGAGTGTGATGTGATGTTTTGCTATGAATTGGATGATGACAAATGATGATGATCAACCAGAAGATAAACAATAACAAGGAGGCTTAATGACTACATTGCAAGATTCATTGGCACCAACACACTCATTGCCCACTGGCACAGTCCCCTGGATATGTTGCATTTCTTTTGCCAAATTGGAATCCTCTACATAATTGCTTTTTCCTTTCAGTTATGTTTATAATCCATTTTACTGTCCAAAAAGCAAATTTTAGTTCATCACCAAAAAAAGAGGCATTTTTTAAACAATTTAGTTGAAGATAGTGTGATATATAGACAGACAGGTTTTCTAACAGCATCTTATATTTCTTTCTGTTAGAAAACATACATATATAATCTATATAAAAGAGAACCAAGGTGGAATTAATAAATATGTTTGATATTGAAATCCTTATGCTAAAAATGGTGTCAATCAGCGTGACGTGGTGCTGTGCCTATGTAATTGCACTTGGCTAGCAGCTTGGTCTGATGGGGTGAGGTGCCTTCTTTGAAAGGAAATTCAAAGACTCAAGAGTGAAAAGATGCAGATGCATAAAAAAGATGGGAAATAGCATGTACATGGCAATATAGGGATAACTGATATATTAGTGCTTTGAGGGTCCATTTGGACTCTTAATTATCCTTCAGTTTAGTGCCCTGGCTCCATCAAATTTTTAAGCAAAAAATCACAAATTCCAAATGTGAGTATTATTACAAAACCTAGAAAAAGCTGAATTTTCTGGCTGTAAACATGCATGCATCATTGCTTTATGCAACATGCAACATGCAAACACGCTTGTAAAATTAGAATTATTATAAAGTATATGTTAGGAAAGGAAGAAATCAAACCTAATTCCTTCTCAGCTTTGGCGACCGGGTGAACATCAAGCAAAACAACATTTAGCTAAATTTCTCAGTAAGGCCTGCATTAATTATTTTGCACAGATTCTGAAACCATTTGAAAGTTTAGTTCTCAAAAAGTCTGTCAACCTCAGTCTAAACCCATGTAATCTCACTAAATTAAAGATGCTGATCAGAGCCGGGAATCTGAACTCCCTTTCTATGTTTCTACTTGTTACTGCTGTTCTTATGTTTTTCTTCTGTAAACCATAAATGTTTTAGATCACTGTGATATTTGGATTGTCTCTAACTTCATGGAAATCAACAGCAGTTGAGTTTGGTTGATTTTTTGTGATCATTGCAGAACAAAATTGTTTCAGACTTCTTGTCTACTTAGTATATTACAAATAAAATACCTGAATTTTCCTAATGTGAGTTTCATCGAGGGGCATACCAGATGCAGTGAAGTGCATGTATGAATAATAAATCCTTCAAGAGAAGCGTGGTTCATATTTGTTCATATTTATAGCAGAAAGTCTGCATTATTTTTCTTATTTATTTTCTTCTGGGGAACATCCATTTGCTATGCCATGTGAACTGTGGAAGGTGTTTGGTACTCAGGGTATGAAATCAAGGTACTCAAAATGGTTGATTCTCTCTTTTTTAAGCACAAAGTGTCCATTTGTCTCCTTATGACAAAACATATTTATAAAAATGGTCGTCTTGTATCAGTTTAAATTTTGAGGTTGCCCCTGAGAAATTATATCAAATGAATGAAAAATTAGCTGATTATAACAAAAAGAATTCAAAGTAAGTCAACTCTTTTCTGTCTCTCTTTTAAGTAGGAGCATACTGACTATGGTGAAAGTGCAAATCATATATCCTGTTTGTAATCACAGAGTAGCAAATAATTTCAAGTAATGAAAAAGTATATTCTAGTATTAGAAAAAAAATAATATGGAGCTAAAAGAAATTAAATCATGATACTACACTTTAAAAAACAAAAACAAAACCACAATTCCCTGCCTTAAGTTTTTGAAGCCAAGAATGGAGATGTTCAGAACATTTTCATTAAGGCAATAACTGCCTCAAACTTAAGCTGTTTGAATTTTTTTTTTATTTCAAGCACAAAAATATCATTAATTACATTTAAAAATAATGTTTCTTAAGTTTTCTTTTTTGTTAATATAATCATCGGGTGCACCTTACTAGGTAATATAGTAAGCAAAGAAGAGCAAGTGGGTATGCAGCAAAAGGATATGTGATATGAAGATATTTATTTTGTACTAGGTAGCACACTAGATTTAAATAAATGATATGTAAATTAGAAAACTATTAAACAATATTTATTGAACAAATAGGTTTAATCTACGGGAATGACTAAAGGAAAGTTTTTTCCAGTACAAAGTTTTCTTAAAAAGTGCTATTCAGGACTTGTCAATTTGATCCTCCTCTAACTCAAATATAAAACCATACCAAAGATTTTATGAATTCAAGATCTTTCTACCTGTAAGCAGCTACCATGGTGAGAACTGTCCCAGATGCATTCATTGAGACATTTTGCTCCCTTCATTTTTGCTTCTTTACACATCTGCCCGCTGTATCCTTTTTCTTAAGATGAAGAAGGTGAATGTGCATTACTAAAGCTTAGTTTGATACAGTGTTTTTATGACATTTATACTTAAAGAGATTCAGTAGATCAGGACTGAAATTTAAAAAAAAAAATAAAAACAACACATTTTTATGATAAAAAGCATAGGATCAAAAGATGATTCAGACTGGGAGAGACCACCGTATGTCATCAACTTCTAGCTAAAAGAAGGGTCACCTATGAGGTCAGATTCAATTTCTCAGGTTTTTATTCAGATAAGTTGAAATTCCCCAAGGATAGGGGTTGCACAACTTCTCTGGACAACATGTTTCAGTGTTCTTACATTCCACAGAGTAAAAGTTTCTCTTTATATTCAATCTGGATGTCTCATTTCAATTTATGCACACTGTTGGTCATCCTTTCCCCCTATGCACTTCCATTTGTAGCTAGCTTCGTCTTACTGATAACCTCAAATCCTCCTCCCTTGGACAAAAATAATAAATCTAATAATATGTGAATGTGCAACTTCTTTCTATTAGTTAGAGGCTTTTTTTAAGGATAGGGCAAGATTAAGACCTATGATCCTAAGCTACAGAAGAGTGTTGTAACATTAAAGAAAAAATGAATGGTAAAAAATACTGGAAAAATAAAAGGGATTTAATGCATCAAGTTATAGGCTGACAGAAAAAATTCTGTTATAAACTGAAGTATTTTTAGTTGGAAAACAGAAAGGCAGAAAGAAATAGGTGTGGTAACTTATCAGAAGATGATTACGAGTTATAAATGTGATACACCTGAGAAAAAGGTCAATATACTTCTGGGAGGCTTTAGACAAAATACAGCTAGGAAAACACAAGTGATGTTGCACAAAATCATCAGCTATTAGGTCTAATGTGGAAGGCTGTGTACACTTGTCATTACTGCAATCAAAAAAGATGAACTCAGCCTAGAACAGACATATTAAGTGCTATTATGGTAACTGAGAAATGAAGCACCTGAAAAGAAATATACCTAAACAGAGGATAAGAACATTTCGTTTGAGGCACATACTCTTGGAATAAGCCATCCAGTTTTAGAAGAGCTCTCCAAATAATAACAGAGAAAACACAGGCCTCTTGCTACTCATGCGCACTTTGTTAGATACATACAGGGATTGTATTGCAAGTGAAGTAATGCACTTCACTTAGAAGAGACCAACAATGTACTTTGCTGATATAAACCGGTGTGTTAAAAAATTTCAGTGTTAAATGTGACAGTAATTTAACGTATTTGATAGTAAGGTACATCTGAGTATTGATCTGGCCAAGAAGGAGCTCATTTTCCCCATATCAGCCGCCACAGTGCTGTGTTATGTATTGTCAGCTAGAAGGGTGTTGGGAACACACCAGTGTTTTGGCTACTGCTGAGCAGTGCTGGCACAGCATCAGTGCTGTCTCTTCAACTTTCCACTCCCCACCGGGAGCCTGGAGGTGGGGTGTGTCAAAATCTTGGAAGGTGACATAACCAGGATACTTGACCCAAACTGACCAAGGGGAGATCCCATACTGTATGATGTATGCTCAGATATAAAAGCTAAGAAAAGGAGGTGGTAGGGGGATGTTTATAATTTACATGTGTTATTAGCACCATACTCTAACCAACTGAGCTTTTGTGAGTTTGTATTTATTTAATACTGAATTGAATAAGGTAAATCAACTGTGAACTTCTAAGGGTGATGGGATTTTATAGTATGTACAAATACTGTTCCCAATTATGTTAGTCCCGGTGGTGTTTTTAATTATTTACTTATCTATTTATTTTGTTTTTACATATATTACTGTCAATATTTGTCGAATGCAGAAATAATGCATTTCACTAAATGGTAAGGAGTTAAAAAGTTAATATTTTCATTTATAGACCATAATTTTTTCAAAGGAACTCAAAGCCATTATAAATGATGCTGAATTAACTAAACTCACCACTATAATTTTCCTCCCTTTGAAGAAGAGTGAGTTTTGCTTTCATTATGTTAGACTCACACAGAGTAGACCTAATTCTAAAATATAGAATACAGTCCAACTAAATAGTTTCAGTTAAGTTTTCACCATAAAGAATTACTGATAATAGAAGTAGAAAATTGCGGTCCTGAGGGGAAGGTGGGGGGTGGAAAGAAAGGGACACACTCTGGGGAGTGAGGTAGGTACTGCCAAAGCAAGCACGGAGAGAAAGAATTTTATTCAATCTGGTACACACTTAAATAAGGTCAGGGAGCTGGGTTCTGACCCCGGGAGCACCCTGGGAAGGTTTTGGGGAAGGGTCTGGGCCAGCCCCAGCCATACAAGGCAAGATCCTTCAAAACTGGGAACACAGAGGCAAGTATATACCATATAAGGAAATGGTACCCTGCTGCAGGCAGGGACCAATCAGGGATGGGTTACACACCATGAGGGATAGAAGATTCCAGCAGGGGCACACAAAGTGTTGCACAGCAGTGAAATAAAGAAAAAACATGTAACATTACAAGATCTTGAAACAGGACAGAACTCCCAAGCCACAGGCTGTCCCTAGGCATATTAACAGTCTATGTAACAGCAAAGTGCAACATCCACACAGGTCTGTGTCCCCGAGGGAGCTTCTCCATTTCTGGTAGTCATCTTCTCCAACAGAAAATTACACTCTATACACTACAAATTCACAAATCTGATTTTCCAGACTTTTTTCCTGGCAATTATTATTTTAGAAAGAGATCAGTAAGTGGACAGAATAGTGATTAAATTAATGAATAAGTGAAAATAAAGAGAATTGTAATATTTTGGAAAGCCTAATGAGTAAAGATAAAACAGTCTTACTTTAATGCAATTAATTTTTATAACAGTATACATGATAGTGAGACACTGCCTTTCTCCCTTCTTGTTCTACACATGTATTAATTTGCTATATCTGCACCTATATTTTTTTACTGCAACATAGTAGCCATGAAGTAATTATCTGGAAGCTTCAAAATGTTTACCCAAACAAGCCACAAACCAGGGTACGTTAATATTTAAGCTTCAGCAAAATAGATGAATGTGGTTCTTACTGTTAGTTAACTGCCAGTTTTATTGGTATGATATGGATCAGCTAAGTGAAATTATTCTTGTTTTTCGATTTCCAGTTAGAAAAATCAATAAATCTAGGTTGTCTCAATTAAGCATAGTCCTCATTAAGGAATGGATTAGAATAGCACTTGCCATATCTAGAAAAGAGATTTTTCCTTTAGGGTTGTCATGGGTTGTTTTTGTAGGCCTTCCTTAGTAACTCAGTTCAAAACACAGGAAGTATTCTATCACACCTCTTTATGTAATTAGGTGTATATAAGGCAAAGGAGGAGGTGTTCTTGCTCTCTTTTCCTTCTCGGGTTTGCTCGGTGACAGACTCTCAGTGTTTAGGCCTGGCTTATCTGTGTGAGCAAAGCCTATCCGAGGGCTGTTTTTCTGAGCCGGCAGTGGAAGTTAAGGATCTGCTTTTCCTAAGGGAAGCAGTGAGTTTATTATTGTGTTCATTACTTACTGAGTTAATTCCTGAGTTTAGATTGTATATATTTGTTTGTCCTTTCCCTTTTTGTCTCCCTTTCCCCTTTCCCTTCCCCTTGTCCCTTATTGGGGTTGTTTGGGGGTCCCTGTCTTGTTGTGCATAGCACATAAATGTAATATATGTGAATATATATATATATATATTTCTACAATTTTTCTCTTGCTACTTTTTGCCATTTTGGGAGAGGGAGGGGAAATCTTTCCTGTGAGGTTTGGCTTGTGGCAGAGAGCCAGCTCAAACTTTCACAAGGGTTTAATTAGAAATGTTATCTTTGTAATAAATCAAGAGAACTGAGTAAGATATTTACTATTCATATAAAACAATCTCCTTAAAAAAACAATGACTACAAAGAAACACATTAAAAATCAGAAAATTAAAAAATTTTGATTAGGTTCCTTAGTTTTGTCTTTTTTTTCACATACATTACATAGTAATTACATACATAGTTAATCATAATTTCAAGTATTTATTGTAGGACAAAGATGCATACTGAGAAAAAATATTAGGAGATAGTGCAGGATAGAAAGAAAACAACTAGAAAATTCTGTCTGGTGGATTATGGTCTGTCAGATTCTCATCCCTGTTTCTCTTCTTAGAAGCATGCACTTTTTATAGTTTTAGTTATCATAGAGCCACAGAATGGTTAGGGTGGGAAGGCACTTCTGGAGATCACTGCCAAAGCAGGTTCATCTTGTGCAGGTTGTACAGGATTGTGTACAGGTGGGATCGAACATCTCCAGACAAGACTCCACAACCACTCTGGGAAGCCTGTTCCCGTGCTCTGTCACGTTCGACGTAAAGACTTTCCCCCTCATATTTAGATGAAACCTCCCAAATACAGTTTGTGTCCATTCCCCCTTACTCTGTAGCTGGTTATCACTGGAAAGATCCACCCTCTTTACACCTGCCCTTTGGATATTTGTGTGCATTGACAGGATCTGCTCTCAGACACCTCTTCTTGAGGCTGAACAGGTCCAGTTCCCTCAGCTAGTCTTTGTAAGAGATGCTCTGGTCCCCTAATCATCTTTATAGCCCTCCACTGGACCCAGTACAGGAGCTCCATGTCTCTTTTAAACTGAGAAGCTCAGAACTGGACACACCTCTATAGATGCAGCTTTACTAGGGCTGATTAGAGGGGCAGGATCACCTCCCTCAACCTAGTGGCAGTACTCTTCTTAATGCACCCCGGGATGCCACTAGCCTTCTTGCTGTCCACCAGAACCCTGAGATCTTTCTCTGCAGAGCTATTTTCCATCAACTCAGCCCATAACCTGTACAGGTACCTGGGGTTTTTCTTCTTGAACTTCATTGGTTTCCTCTCAGCCAAACCCTCCAGCCTGTCCAGGTCTTGCTGAATGGCAGCTCTGCCTTCTGGTATGTTACCTCTAAGCAATATAGATTACACTTAGTTTTATTAGTATGATGCTTCTGGCCTTAGAGTAAGAACCACAAGGATAAATGAGCAATGATGATACCTTAAACCAAGCAAACCTAAGTCTTCCTGCATTCACACATCAATGTTTGCTTTGAATTGGTGGTTATTGCCAGTTCCTTCTAAATCTAAGAGAGGCTAACAGAATTAGAATTATTAGGCTTTGTGATTAATCATTTGGTGAAGTCTATATATTCTGTATGTATAGAGTACCATGGAAATAACCTGAATATTTTTAAAATCCAGAAGTACAGTAATATATCACTATTCTGTTTGCAGTGCTGTTGCTTCTAGGCTTCACTGTTATTTAAACGAATGTATTAAAATCTAGTTCAAATCAACTTGTAGCGTTGTTACCTTTAGAATATAACTACTATTTGAAAAAGGTAATTTAAATCTATTTAATTGTCTTCATACTGGATAGCAGTTAGAAAAATTACATAGCTTAAGTCCTGTATTTTTCAGGGGGGAACAATAAACATTGGAAGGAACAATAAACACTGGAGAGCTAGGTCTGGCAATGGAAAACTGGAATGAGAATCATTTTATCTTGACCTACAAAATTTAATTAGAATGACCATATGAATTTCAATGCCTATGGTTCAAAAATGTTTTCTCTGAATTGATATGAAATATTTGTCTTATTAGCACGTAATTTATTGTTCTTGCCACATTTTCATATGCAATACTGTTTCATAACCAAAACCGTAACTAATCACTGTTTAGTTTTGAAACATCGCAACTTTTCTAATGTTTTAAGTTCTTCAACATAATTATTCTATTAAATTGTTAGCTTTTCACAAATAAACCAAAATATAAAACTAAAACTGCAAGAGTTTTTTGATAAATTGTGTTAAAAGAATCAAAATATTTGTTTAGTTTATCATGGTCCTTCTTACTGACTACTATATATAACTATACTTATAATTTAGGGCTCACTCTAAACAAGAACTTGGTTATTTGGTAATATCTGTTACAGAAAAGTAGAAGATACGATTTTTTTAAAGCATGGGAAGTGTGAATCAATAGGATGTAGGAAAGATCTGAGAAGCATATTAGATCACACAGAGATATTTGAACACTTGAACAAATATAGCGTCTATTCTATATTCTATATTAGCTATTTTGGAATCATATTTATTCAAAAAATCTACAGCAGGCTTAAAACCATCTAGTTAATTCAAAAGAATTAATGAGTTTTTAATCCTAAGGAGCTATGCAATGTCCAGTGAAAAAGATGTTCTGTTGGAAAATTCCAAACATTCTCAGCTGTTCATCTATATTATTGTAATAGTATTTTATTTGTTGATATGCTTGTAATTTCCTAACAAGAGTTTCAAAAGACTTACATAGGTAAAGCTTTCAAATACATGGTTACAAGAGATTGCTTGGTTATTTTTAGGCAAAGTAAGTCTGATTTTTTTATTCGTGGGGGACTTCAGAAGACACAAAATGTAGTAGAAAAAGAGTTTTCATATGCAAGACTTCACCTTTTCTTAGGGTAAGAGAAACTTTTTTCCCTAGAGCTAGCTCCCTTAGCCCTTGATTTCAGACAGTACTTCAAGCTAGACGCTTGGGTTAATTTCACAAAAAGTGGAAGTGCACGGTGAAGTGACAATCTTTACAAGTGGTCAGGAAAATAATCTCAGCCGGAGTTTTACACAAGCCAGAAGTCCTGCAAATATAGAGTCTAATCCTGGTCTCCTCAAATGACTTCCAATTTTTCTTTGGCTTCACTGAGATACACAGTGCAAACTCAGCTTTATAAAGCATTCAGAGAAGGTCCAAGCACTTTTTTTAAACCAAAGGATTTCATAAACAGAACTTTTATCCTAGGCTGGCTGTTTCAATAGGACTTATATGTATAAAGACTTTCTGTGCTGAAGATAGTCCCTAAATGTATAATCCCTGCTGAGCAAGCTGGTTAGGGGAAGCTGCCACCCTGTCTGTAGTTCTCAGCAGGCATGTAATTTAAACACTGGGGAGTTTAGGTAGTCTTTGTAACACTGAGCATTCTGCTCCAAAGAGCTTAGAAGTGCAAAGCCAGTAACCTATCTTCTGTTAATACTGCACTTTGGTGTGCTTGAACTGCATTTCACTTTTCCTCTCTTGTTTTCTCTTCAAAAAATGGAGAAATAAATCCCTGTGAGTATAAGAAAGCCTATTTTTCCTAGACTAATAGATCCATGAATAACAAAGGTTTGAAGCAAATTTCTGAAAATGTACCCTGTCAGAATTTGCTAGAATGATTCAAAGTGAGGCAAAATAACTCTTTACATGTTCTTCAGAGACACATACTAAAAAATACTCAAAAGCCCTGTGTCTCTGTAGAGCTAGTTAGAAATGATAAATTGTGTTACTTAATGAAGAAGAAATTAACAAAAATTACCATGGGCATTTTATTGTGTTATCATTGGGTAATACAATAGAATTGTTTTTGCTAAATGTGTTTCTGCTAAATAGTCTTATAATTTTCAATACATATGCATTTGCTACACAGTTATTGTAAAAAAAACAATTGTTACTTTTTCACCTGGAAATCATTGTTATAACAAAGGTTTTGATATTTGTTGCATCTTTTATTAGGAAGGTAAGTACACTGAAATGTGGTATTCTAAAGTCAATTACAATATTTGGAGTTATCTCTTTAATTTGCAATATGACTTAGAGTAAATGTTTTGAATTCCTTTTTAAATTGCTAAATAAAGCTCTTGTCCCACTACAGTTTTCTAGCAAACATTTAATTATGACTACTGTATTTCATTTTTCACATTGCTCATTCAGTTTCCATTGATTTCAGACTGAGTCAGGGTCTCTGGACATTTTCTTTGTGTCTAATTAAGAATTAGTTGAGATTTTCTTGGGGTAGATCAGCAGCAAAGAAGTCAGTGAGAGCTGCTTGAGGCTGGAGTTTGCAAGTGAGAACTACCATTAATGACTAAAATATTTTTATGCCTTGTGTAATACATAAACAGCATGAATTACATACAAGTATTCAGAGTTAAATTCTAGGATGCACAAACTTCCAGTCTTCCGGACAACTGGACTTCTGCTTCAAAAGATCAAAACACAATATATTACATTTGGTGATACAATTCTAAACAGCAAACACCTTGTAGTTACTTTTCTTTAGAAACTTGAGGCAGTTTAGATTTGTGGTTTGCTTCTTCCAAGCACTTTCAAATTTGAACTCAGGTTTTCGCAGTGCATTATGTGCTACTCTGAGAGTAGTTCTTATTTACATTGGCAGTAGTAGGTATTATTTTCATTTCTTTTTGAAGCAGATATATTTGTGTTGCTCACCATTGTGCTAGATTTCAGAGCTGACACATCCAAATATCACAAAATAGTGATGCTTTGATAGTTATACTAGAGGCACAATTTATCATGCTGTGGAAAGGAGGAAAATTGCTAACCTTTACTTAGGCAGAAGGAAGATTGTCACAAAGACTGGAGGGTGCTGAAGTAGGGATGTTCTTGATGCATAACTGAGGGTTTTGTTTTTGTTTTCTTCCAAAATTGACTAAAAATATAGGGGGTTAATATATTTTATTCCAGGATATCTGATACTATTTTGGCAGAAAGAAATACTTTAATTTTCCTCTGAAAATTTAAAGATTAAGTCACATTATGGCACAGCAGTAGTAGTAATGTGTCATTAAATAATGGATACAAAGATTAACATAAGAACCCACTAAATGTTCTTACACCTATTTACAGGAGTTATAAAAATCAGATGACATTTCTCTCAACAGTAGTATTAATAGCAAAGTTTGAGAAGCAGTTGGTGGCACTCATACAAAGAAAAAGATTGGGAGACAATTTTATGAAGATTGATGGCAAAATCACTATTGAATTGGATGAATAGTTCCTTTCACTTGGGGTTTCAGAAAATAAGTAGGTCCATGCTAGACTTTGAAATCAAAGAGGATATCAGCAATTGACTAGCACAGGATGTACTCAAGCTACTGCTAAGTGTGTTAAATTCAGGGAAATGAAATTGGATTCCTTGGAAATTGATAGAGTGAAAAAATAATAATAGTTATTCTTGCAGAATGAAAGGCAAACATTTACATAGGAAGAAGAGTACTGAGATGCTGTCAAGGGTTCTAAGTAGCTTTTCAGTGGAAATAAAAGTTGGGATTTCAATGTAGTTAACAGGTAATAGAGTTTGGCCCAGACTGGTTCTCTTCAGAACAGTTAAACTTTTATATATCAACATATTCTGGATAATTTCTGAGTAGAATAAGCAATTTCTTGTTTAGTTAAACCAAGTGCAGTAGTAAGTAAAAATCAGTCTGCTTATTTTTTTTTTAGTTTCATTTCCTCCTCCTCCTATCTCATTTGAGTGCCCTCAAAACATTCACTGTCATTTTTATGAGTATATGCATGCTGCACTAAAAGGCATATTAAAATTGGTTTATGAACAATATGAAGTATTTTCTAACACCACTAAATTATAACTGTGCAATTTATACTTCTACTTTTTTTTTTCCCCCCAGTGGGAAATTGAAGTTATCCATATAGATAGATACCTTTGCAGTTAAGTGACCACCTCAACTAGTTTGTAGTAAGGAAATTTTACACTTTAAACTAAAAGAAGTAAGTTTGCAGTAATGTAGTTTGTAGTAAGATAATTTTATCCTTAAAAAAATCAATTGAACACACTTATGTGGGGCTGAGCATTAAAAAAATCAGTCATGCAGAATGGGAAAATCAACTTTATAAGCCATTTTCAGTACTAAGATCTGAAGTTTTCCTAATAATACCAATAAACAGTAATCCAGTATTTGAAAGAAATCTTTAGAAATGATCACACTGCTACTAAAAGCATAATATTTGTTGATAGCAGAACATGGGATTTCATGAAGAAAAATGCAAATATGTTCACATATTCTTATCTTTTTATTCTTTATTTTTCCAATTTTTTTAATAAAGAGAATAATGGCAAATCAAAACTTAAGCTTTAAATTGTAACTTGGATTTCATGTCTGAACACACTGTTTAGATTGGGAAAATCCCTTTTCCCCTAATTTTTTCACTACATCCTTTCTCACCATCACTGTACAAAGCCTTCATTTCGTGTCTTGTGAGGATCTTGGAAGACTGACCAGTTTTTGGTTTTGGAACCAAGTTTCATATCAGAGAAATCTTCATGTATTATGAAAAAGGCTACAAGTGCAAGACAAAATGGTACTCTGGAATTTTTCACAAGAGTTTCCATATTACCACCATAATATTTGAAGAATACAGAGTTGGATAAATAAGTATGATGATAATACTGTAATAGTCTCTACCAAATAAAGAGAACATCAGTCTGAAAATAATAAAAGTCATAATAAGAGGACATACTTATAACACTGAGTTGTGTGAAACTGGTTACCAAACTCAGGTAATTTTAACATTCCAGCAGAAACATGATGTTGTAGAACCAGATATAGGAAACAGCAAGGGAAAAAGAAAAACAACAACAAGGAAAAAAACCCCAAACCCACTAACCAAACAAAACCTGATTTTGTTTTCTTTCCCCTTGAAATTTCCTGAGAAAGAAGGTGAAATTATTGTCATTCATAAACTAAAAATAGCTTTTGATTTTCTCTCCTTTACATTTAAGACAGTTTCAAAGATCCTAATTGATGCATTTACTTCAATTTTACTATTTTTTTTTTCATGGATTAAAAAGTGTAAAAGATATTTAGAAAAGTCTATAAAATATTTTCTTTCTGGAGACTCAGCAAATACTAGTGCATAGTCATTACTCCCCTTCTTCAATATTCTATTAGGATGTTTTGACATATCAGTAATGTATAAAATAGCCTACAGAAATCTCTTAATATAAAAACAGTATGTGTAAATACTTAATCAAATCCTAATGTATGAGTAATGGAGTCTTGATACTTATCACAATTCATGGGAGAGCTCAGAACTTACAGAACCAAACCCTACAAGATACAGAGATCTGCAGATAGCTATCAAGATTGGCTTGGAATAAAAAGCAAAGAGGACAGATTTAGGAATAAAATACTGATAAATTTCAGTGCAGAATTCAAGCATTTATTTTGATCCACAATGGAGTTTGCATTATCCAGAAACATATTTAAATGGTCCTTCTTCGGGGAAATAAATATTGTAAATATGACCCAGTGTTAACAGATTTTACACAAAATATTTAAAACCGCCTGTTGTGAAATAAATGTTTTAAAGTCACTCAAAAAATGAGTGTTTTAAGGTTGCTCACAGACCTCTAAAGTGAAATTTGATCAAACATCATAGGAATACTGTTTCATCTGTGCTGTGCAAGTCTTCTGTAAGTTTTGCCTTTTTGAGCTATCTCACTGCTTCTAAATAGCTACATCAATGAGGCCAGTGGGAGAGGTAAAACGTCTGTTTGGCTGTTTGGGACACATTAGCACTTTCAATTTAGATTAGGAGTATACTTTTGAAGGAAATCTTTATCTTTTGTATTTGATGCACAGAGCATCCCTGAAACAAGAACACAGGAATCATATTTTAACAGAATAAATTAGGATGGTACCTAATATAATGTAGTGAAGCTACTAATGGTAACTGAGTCTACATGTCCAGACTAGAACTCCTTTGAGACAAAAATCCTTGAAATGACAATATTATAGTTGTCAAGTTTCTAATACAATTTTTCCTGCCTACAAATTTAGTCCTTTTGAGACATAGAGCTAGCTAAGGAAGCCTAGCTTTGTTATAATTTAGAAGTCAGGAGTTTAAATTTTTTACCTAGCCAAAGTGGTAAAAGAAGTTAATTCAAAACACTTTTATGAAATACAGGTTTAGAAGAACAAGGTCAAATAGTAAAACTAGTCCTAAATTTTCAGTTCCATTGCAGTTTCAATGAAAAACATTTTCATGCTACCATTGTCTCAAGGTTCTAGAACCAAAGTAGTAGCTTCCTTTAACACTATTGAACCACTTCAAATATTGGATAATATATTTTTTCCCTGATGAAATGGAAAAAAATATTCTATAATTTTGCATATTCAGCCATGAAGAAGTGTACCATTACCTGGCATTTTATATATTGCTTTCTATGCTTTTAATAGTTAGTAGTTACTGAAATTTATTTCTGCAGGAATCACTACATCCTCAGGTTTATTTTTCATATATATACATCAGAGAAAAATAAAAGTATGCCTTTAAAGTGTTCACTCACATCATGCTTCAAACTCGAGGTTCAAGCAAGACTTTGAAAAAGAATTGCTCATTTTTAATTGTGGTGAAATTGACAACATATAAGTCAAGCAAAAAAATCCTTATCAAAACATTTAATCTAATCAAATAACCATTTCTTCAGATAAAATTAAAATGATCAGAATTTAAACATGTTGATACATAAAGAAATATGAAGTGAGTGTAAAAAGAACCTTGGGATGAAGACTGCTTGAAAAATTATAGTGGGACCTTTTAAAAATCATTGTAGCAATTTATTATTGCATGAAGGCTGTGTCTAATAACTAGAGTTGTATAGATCATCATTGCCTAAGGCAAAACCTCACTAGTATATGCAGATATATTTATATATAAAATACATAATTGATTCAATTCTACTGAATCGTAGTAATCAAGATTTAAGTGTATGTATCCTTGATGTCAACATATTTATTATTTCTGGAGATTTGACAGTACTTTGGCTAACAAGAGGGAGAAGAAGAGAATGGTGATAAATGCAAAATGCTATTTTTGGTTCTGCTATTAATTTGCTGTACAATCTTGGTAGATCTTTAAACGTGCATCACCAAATCCTCATGAAAGCAAGAGAATACTAAAAGATCTGAATGACAAAACAGAGCTTTTTTTTCTTTTTTTATCTTATATTTTTTGATCTAATTTAAGCAGTACATGAACACTGAACCCTTCCTGCATACATCCCCTCCCTCCCCCCGTAGCGATTACAGCAGAAATACAAAAATACCTCTTGCCAGTTAGACACCAGGTCATTAAAGCAAGACAGAGCTCTAAATCTATGTCTATTCACAAACCTGTCCTTTCACAGGAACCTTAAAGCCTGTTAGGCTATTTTCTGATCTTGAATACTGGTAACTGGCTTCCAACTATAGTCAGTCACACTGACTATGACTTAGGAGTCCTCCTGTTTATTCTTCCTCATCAAAGTATCTGTTCTAATGTCTGTTATAAAAGATGAATCAATCACCTCAGAACAGATGTGCATACTTGTGCTGTACGTCAATTCCAGAGTAGAAAAGGGAGTGGATTTGCTGCAAAGGGGAGTGTAAAGAAAGAATTTTAGTTGCCATGGACTCACTAGTAGACCTCTTTTTTTAATTTTCTTTTTATACCTCAGTTGGCTTAATCACCAACTTTAATGGTTGTAAAGAAGCAGAAGCAAATCCCCGTCTTTTATGCAAAAGAATGCCAGACAAGCTAAAGAGTAGGGGGAAAAATCATTTTTCCTTACTTCTGTAAATTTAAATAGAAGTTGGAGGTTGTTGGTAGGATAACCAGATGCCATGACAGCTTAGAAAGTCTTCACAGGTGAGTCACAGTGGTTTATCCAATTTGAAGCTTTCAACTTAATCCTTCTGCTCAGTGATTCTTAACACAATGTGTCCGCAAGCTGTAAAACATTTACTTGTGCTTTACTTTCTCAACCTACTTTACAGTGTAAAAATCAGGTCTCTGATACAAAATACCCTTCTATTTTCCTTAAAACAAAAAGATTAAAAAAAAAAAAAAAAAAAAAAGAAAAAAAGGGAAAAAAAAAGAGAAAAAAAGTCAGTTAGGCATTACTTAGCTATTTAACTACAGACCCTGTATTTTAATTTTATCTCTTAAATCTGTGACTTTACAATACCATTTCAATCAGGACATTTTCCCAGTTAAGTTTCATTCCTAAATAGTTTCTCGTATGTAGAATTTCTTTGAATTTTCATTTACAAGCAGGATTCTCCAACCTCTTCTGACTATGTACTGACCCACAATAAGAAGGGGCAACCCTTTTCCAAAGAGGGACTTCTTACCTGCTTCAAGAAATTCTAACTTACAATTAGAAGGTGGTAGCAATCCTGTTTCTTCTGTACTGACACCCATTGCAGTCAGTAGGCAAGGGTGGAAAATAATAGCTTGAAGCACCCAGATTCTGCTCTCGCTGACATGAATATGCCTTCAAGTCATGTGTAGAAAAGAAGCTTTAATATATAACGCTCCCATAATGTCACTAACATATGCTGTGCCAGCAGCAAATAGATTGTATCAGAGTGTCTTCCATTTTTCTTCCATCCTGACATTACAGATGACAGTTTTTAAATGTTGAACACTGGGGCAATTTTAGATAAATCATACACATACAGTCACAGAAAGCAACTATGACACATAAAACTCATCATGTCTGCAACAGTGAGCCATTTTACTCATACAGATTAACTTCTGATAATAGTGTTATCTCTACTTCACATGTGCAATTTATCTGGATACACACAGTAAAAGTTCTGCTTCAGGCCATCAGTCTGAGTTGCCAAGCATTGGGAAAAGAAACCTGTTCTCATAGATGAGAAGCTTCATCCTGTTTTATACAGAATCCTGCTAACTGCATTTGATATATAACAATGAGCATCTACATGATGTCTATCAGGTATTTTGATAATAAGGGAATTTCCATGGGATTTGTCCCAGAATTTTTTTTTGTATTCAATGGACAAAAGTTGTAATGTTGCACTTCAGTTGCCATATCCATGCCTAAAGATCTCGTGCAGAAATGTGACCACTGGAGCATCTCTCCAGATTCTGGTCTTCACCAGGATTGCTGCGATGCCTTCTGCAGCCATACACCAGAGCTTGACATCTTATAATAAGTTATTAATTTGTGGTTTTCCACTTCAGTTAAAAAATTTTTTTAATTAATTTTAAATAATAATTTAAATTATAACTTTTTAATTTTTGTTACTTCTATTCAGGCCATATAATCATTATGCTGGGGCAGTCTGGCTTCTCTTCCTCTGACTTTGCTTGAGCCCAGAGCATGACATCTGGGGGTTGTTATGCCTCTCTTGGGAAGGGGAAGCTTGTCCCAGTCTACCCCAGCACAGTGTTGATGAAACACAGCAAATCCTGAGAAACGTAAAGGAAAGAGGGAAGTTAATACAATTCTCTTTCTTACCCAGGAAATTTAAAAATAAACAAATCTAATGGCAGACTAAGTTGCTGAGCTGTACTGCTCCCATTCCCTGTGGAGCACTTGCAGCCCATTTCTCAGAAGCCTCTCAACAGCCTGGAGGTTTTTTTCCATTAGCCTGGCAAATAGCCATCCCTTTCTAGCCAGTTAACAGTCTGTTTTATCTCTGATTCTTTTTTGTAGCTTTTAAATAAACATTTTTGGGTTAAATCCCAAATTTCTTATTATTTTTGCAGTTTTTGAAACAGTTGTCCAAACCCCAGAAACTCTTGACAGCAATCAATCTGTGTCCCCAATTGCTTGATTTCCTTCCTGATGCTGTCTTACTATAACTACTGTCTTTTGACATTAAAGTTTGAGATTATATTTCTTCTCATGTCAATAATAACTTGGCATGTATCCTGAATACAAATATAATTGACTGTTTTTAAATTATGAGGCTTCACCTATCTCACTGAAGTGTAGAACAAAATCTACAGCTCATGCAACCCTTCAGGCCAAAGGTTTTCTCTCATAACTCTACATAACCTTAAAATCTCATTAACAAGTCAAACTGACTGCCACATCTTCTAATTCCCTGTTTCTCTCCATCAAGGGAGTTTTAGTGACTTTTATTTTTCTAGAAAACTTCCCACATCACCTCTAGGAAAATAAGACATCAGTCAACATATGAAAATTCAGTATGTTGAGCTACATTAATTTTGTTGAAGGCTGATATATTGATCAGGATTCACTCACATGGAGAAAAAAATAAATTATGAAGACTCTCTGTAAGCAAACAGAACACTGAAAACCTAATTAAGACAAACAACAACCTCCTTCCCCAATTTTTTTTTCTGTCTCCCACCAAAACCACCATGCAAATAAAACTGTTGAAAAAATAAGGGTCAAGAAGAGAATCTCAGTTATGACACTTATAGGAAACAAAATCAAGGCTACTTAGGAAATACAGCTTCTTAGCTCCAGCTAATATGAAGCAACTGCAGGTATTTGAGTCTGCTCTCTGTCTGACAGGTAAAATAAATGGCTGGAGATAAGAGCAGAGTCAAAAGTAATTTGGCCCCCACTACTTATGGAAGATGCATGTTGGAGAAATGCCAAGTAATGCCAAATAATCTCTGAATCAAATAAAAAGCTATGCCATCACAGAGAAACCTTTAGTGGAAAATCATTTTGCATATTGCTGCAAAGGAAATGCTGCATATAAACACTAGCACAAAAAAGAGATTTCTTTTTTATTATTATTTTTAAATGCACTAACATAAAAAGCATATATTCTCTTTTTATTGTTCTTAAATGTAAATTCTTCAATGCTATTAAAATGTAAGCATTTAAAAGCCAAATTTTAAACCAACCTTTCTATGGTAGTTTTGTATTACAATAGCTTAATCATGATCTTTACAATTTACACCATCTTAACAGTTCCTTTAATTGTGATTTTGTCCAAAAGAGAACATTTATGTGATGACTGTTCACATAATAACATTCAGCCTCAAATCTCGAAAATCTGTTTCATAGTCACTGAAATCCAGAGAAGATTGATTTAAGCAAGCTACTTAGTGAATGAAATACTGTTTACACATACTCCCCAAACATGCAGAGAACTTCTGGTCTCTGGGACAGCCACAGTCAGCTGCCTTTAACATCTATGAAAAACATCTTACAAACTTTTGTGACATTGGATCACTAGTGTGAACAGAAAGAAAAGTTTGAAGAGACCAACTTTCCTTTCTTCCTTCCTGTCATCCTTGCTTTACACCCTTTAAAAAAAAAATAAAATTAATCAAGGCATAAGAGGTTGGCGTTAATGTATCTAACACTGTATTCTAATTAATAAAATTATCTACTTTCAGATATCTCAGAAAAAATAATATATTCTATTGGGAGAAATCAAATACAGTAAGACAAATATATTTCCAATAAACTAAGTTTACAGATATTTTGTTGGATATGTCAACAGGGCAGTAAATACAAGGACGTTCCTTTACAGTTGTTAAAAAAAAACTAGCTACAGTTACAGACATACAGAAGTAGCCACTCAGTCATTCATTTTAGTAGACTGTTTTGGGGTTCTTTTCCTCTCCAGAGGTATTGCAGTGATGATATTTACAAATACCTATATAGCAAAAAGCAACTTTCGAATGCAGTTTCAGTTCTTAAAGTGATTATATAAATACTTCTCTGAAATAGTCTGCTATGTGATCCATCCAAACTTCTTAGCTAATTTATACCCTGAGTTTATGCATGTTGTGTATCTACACAAAGCTGCTTACAGAGAGGAAAAGAATATTAGTTATGATTACAAGAAATTAACTAATTCTAAGGGTCCACATGGAAGTGGTTTCTAAAAGGAAGGGACAAGTGTATTGTTTGAGTCAGGAGAATGCTTATCTGTTACTATTCTGGAATTCTGCTTCTAAGTTTCATCACTTCCTCACTTCAACCAATAAATCAGAAAATGTAGTGAGGGGGACTGAATACTTGTTGGGTTCTAGTGTAATCTTTAATACTCTGAATATGAATTTATAGTAGCATTCATTGTGTATTAAGTCTTCACCTCCACTCCTCTTCTTCTATGTGTATATATATATATATATGTCTATTTTTCTTGAATTTAGAACTGTTAGCCTTGAGAGAACTGCAAGGTTTTTTATGTTTCAAGGTTACTGACATTGTATACTCCATTCATCTTAATATGTTCACTTTCCACTATGCTTCCCCTGAAGGCCTGCCTGAGTTGGTGCAAAATAAGCATTTGGCTGGCAATACAAATGCAACTTGTCTGCACTACTCAGTAACTTCACTTCCAGTCACATTTTTTTAAAAAGGCAGAAATCTGTCACTGCATTTCACAGGGAGCCAAAAGAACTTGTGTATGAGGCAGGCTTGTTCTAAAGCTATGAGCTCTCTCCAGACATTGAGATTTCTCCTGTTCCTGGTTAGCTTAAGTGGACATTAGCTTCTAAGCTGCTCCTGCACATGAAAATTGGTATGTCTTTGTATTTACAGAAATCCACAGTTTTGATTAGCTGGTGACTAAGCTTAATTATCACATTATGGATCCAAAGTTCTCATTTTGTTCAGTCCTAGGGTACTTATCTTCCATTTGAAACGTTAAAATCTCTTTTGATAGGGACATAAACACAAAATTTGGCAGATAGTACCTCTTACTCTCAACTGGAAAATAGACTGAACAACTAGCACTCCCCCAAATTGCATGGCTATATATTTAAATGCTCTCTGAGGTCCGCTGATCTAATTAATTCAGGTAAAGCTAACTCACATCCAGATAACATAATAGTAGCATCAGATCTGGGAATCTGAATTAAAGTTATTTAAGTTCTATTTCCATTCTCTTCTTACTTGAAAACTGAAGATAATAGCTCTGTTTTACCACTTCTGTGCAATAAAGCATCTTAACACTGCTCTTGAACAGGTCTCAATTACTGGAAAAGTTGCAGTACGAGGGCATCAGGAGCTCTTATGAGGGAAAAGCTGCTTAACAGTCTTTATGATTAGGAGTCATGGGGCAGAAAGATAATTTTCATTCTCTTTTGCATAGCCTTGAGGACATTGCAATTACTTACAGAACAATAAAATTACCCTGGGTTCTTCTGGCAAGCCTTGTGATACCATAATGGGCAGCAGCAAACAAATAATAACAAATAAGCAAACAAAGAGCTGTGTGATACAATCTCTATTAAAAAGACAAAAGGAAAGGGTGGAAAGGAACAGTCATTAGAGGGCTTGCAACTGCTTTTTACCAACTGAAAAACGTTGTTGTCTTCTGAATCCCTTCATAGCAAATAAAGCACTAAGAAAAATAAATTGAACTTGTCAATGCTCAGCACTGGGCTTGTCTATAGACTCTGTCCCTTAGATATGGTTCTTCCCGAGCTTTGGGAAAACTAGTACCTTTAGCTTATGAATAAAAACAAATTATGAAAAAACAGAGTTTTTTTCTACATGTTGTCCTTCCTTGAACCGTGTAGGAGAGTGTGCTGATATTCAAAGAGAAATCTGAAAGGTTAAACTCAGTAGACACTACATATTTTACTTGTGGGCATGCTGTGAAGCAACAAAAGAAATTATGTATTATGAATTGAAATAGTGTCTCTGAAGTAGTACAAGGCTAACTGACAAGACAATATGCATCAGTGCCACTGCTTCAATTTTCAGTTAATTTTATTCAGTATGTCTTTCCTCTGGAATCAAATATGTTTTCTAATTCATCTCTTGGATTCGTCTTATGCTAATAGTAAGCTGGAAAGTTCTCACCTATGTTCCCCATTTTCTAAGCACATTTTTACATGCCACCCATCTGAGGTGGATTGCCTGTTGGGTTTCTGGCATGTTAGATAGCACAGGTGATTTAATAACATGACCTGAAAATAAAAGCTTGAAGAGAGAGCATTATTCATTCAGCTATTAGCTGAGGCCAGCAATTATTCACCTTGTTTCTCTTGTGCATATTAATCTCATTAGAGTTGCAGTCTGGAGCTCCTGCTATGGGAAGATACCATCAGCAGTCCCTGGAACATGGGAGCCTGCATTTAGAAAAACTGACAACTTCAGCAGTGCTGTACAGCTCCTTGCTGTCCGTGAGCACAGAGAGCATTTTCAGGTAAGCCCTGCAGGAACTGGAGCCAACACCAAATGGCACCATCCATGGATGCTGTGCAGAGCCATTGGTGCCCATGAGACTTCAGCTTTTGGTTTTCAGCAGCCTTTGGAATTATGGCTTATATCACAGCTGTGTCATATGCTAGTTTTGGAGCTCATACAACAAATGGTGCCTTAACAGCATGATTAAGTACCTGTTTGTTGGCTGTGCAAGGCTAGTTCTCATCCTGACCTAGTTGTAATAAGTTGCTCATCATGCTAAAAAAAACACTCTTCATATTGTTGTGTGTCCTGCAGTATCCTTAGACTGACTGACTCAAAGATAAGAACTCCCTTCTGAATTGCTAAATATTAGCTTAACTGTCTGATCTCCTCTTCTTTTTTATACTTTTACCAGACATTTTTGATCTGTTGAAACACATACTAGAATGAGTTTCTAGCTTTGTCATGCTCTACCAAACCCTTAAATAACAATTCTTAGTTTTAGTCTTTCCTTTTGGTATCTCTTATTATTTTAGCATTTCGGAACACCAAATAATGTAGCATTTCTGAAATTTCACATCTTTCTCAGTGATAGATAACTTTTCTTTGTTTTCGGCTTGTGACAGTGGAAAGTACAAGATAATTTGCACTTGGGTCTTCTTGACTACAGCTCTTCTGTTTGCTTTTTAAAACTTGAGTGTGCTTTTTTGTGATTGGTTGGAGGTTTTGTTTGGTTTTTTGGTTTGTTTTTGTTTGTTTGTTTGTTTTAATCTGGGAAGTACTAAAAAAATTTATTACTGCTCCATACTGCATTTTGTCTGTTAATATGTTGACAGTGTGGAACTTCTGCATGACTCTGCTCACTGTGAATCCTCATTCACATGAATGACATTTCTTGACAGTAAATCGAAGCAATCTCTAATTTGTTTGTTTGTGTTTCTTTTTTCTTTTAATCTGCTGCCAACAAAATGCATGGGGTTTAGTCAGTTCTAATGCATTTTCCATATTCAACAATAAGTGTTTGTCTATTGACATTTGCCACCCATTAACTGCTTGCACAAAGCAAGCTTTCTAGATGTTCTTTACTATGCTGTTGAAGTTTCTTTTGTTCTGTTCATATGTCACAGAAATTCAGAGGGTTTGTAATAACACAATCTAACTTGAAGGGAACATCCATGGCTTTATTTCTCTAATAAATAAGTCTGAACCAGAATCTGTTTTTTTAACAATAGAAGCTGACTTTTATCCTGAGTACACTTAACAGCAACATCGAATTGTGCAAAGCTAAACAAAAAATTAAATTCTACCAACCTTGAAAACAAATATATGATTCCCTGACTATAGTTAACTTGCTGGGAATTTTGTGACAACTTCAATAGGGCCAGGATTTATTTTTTATGATAGATTACAGTGTTTTAACATTCCGTATTCCCTACTCTATCTTTTGCATTTATCATGTCATATTTTTAAAATGCTTCAAAGTTCCACAAAAGCTTAGTCAAAAAATACAGACACACTAGAAAATCTCAATTTTCAAGTTACAAACAATGTCAATAGCATCTGCAAAACTTAGTTTCTGCTCTGAATCTGTTTGCTCAAACTTTTAACTGCTTCAGACTCATCACTGTTACAATAAATTTATTAGCCTCTTAAACACAGTAAAGATGCAAAGAGAGGGATAGGAAAAAGAAAAAGGTTTCCATTATGCAATACAATCAAGAGCACCTGTACTAGAATTCATTAATTCCACTGAGCAGGCAGCTGCATATTTTAAGCATCCTGATGAGGCAGGGGAAAAAAAGAAGAGCAGTTGACTGACTGTACAGATTGGAAAACTCAACAAAATATCAAGTGCCTTGTTTTCTTGCTCAGGCATTTGATTATCATGTTCCCCTTTTGGAACTGTTGATTTCCTTGTATTTCTATGTATATAATAGGTTTATATTGTTCATTTTGCAGGTATCTTCATTATATATACAAAATAGTGTTGTTTTTGTAAGCCAAAAAGTACAGTTTACACTACTGGTTCTCCAAAGTTAAATACTTGAAGTATTGCTAAACACCTTTGTTCTGTAAATTTATCATTTAGGAGAGACTATTCTAATTGACAATCACCCTAGCCATATTAGGCAATGATTTTTCATATATATTTTATTTTATTTTATTTTGGGGGAGTTTATCCTGTTTCTATTAGTACTTTTCCTATCTCATATTTCCCTGTGCTGCATTCTAGACAGGTAAGTTTATAATACATGGAAATTTTACTTGGACTCCTCCCACAGCTTGCAGCTGTGAAAGTCCGTTTTGCTGATTCACACACTTTTTGTAATTAAGAGTCATATGGTGGGCCTTGACCTCACTGTCTGCCTTTGGCCTCTGTTTACAGGGACTAGAAAAGTTATTCCCAAGAGCTTATAGGATTCTTCAAGTGGAAATTCTGAACACAGCTGATCACAGATGTCTCCTAGAGGTAACTTCTCAGATGTTGAGAGAAGACTGTAGGTAATCACGTTTCCTCAAATAATGTTCAATTCTACTCACATTCCCTAAGGGATAGGCATGCACGAAGAACATGAAGTTGAACAATGGCCTCTGAAAGCTGGAGCACTGCGAAGTTCCTGTGAACAAATTTCCTCAGGTTTATCAAGAGCAAACAGATGTATGTTATTGTGACCTAAGCACCAGTGGAACTTTCCGCTAACATCTGTATAAATGAAAGGTGTTAGCAACCCTCCCTGAAGCACTGAGTTTTGTCTCTTACTGAGATACACAGTATCTCAGGCAGGCACCACTGGTGGTATTTGATCTGCATGTCTGTCTGCATGTATCATACTTTGTATTCTGGTTTGGGGTCTCTTGTTAATTGCTTTTTGAGTTCAGTTCATGGAATTATATATATTTTACATGTATACGATAATTCATCTATACAGAGTACTCTATATGTTCCACTATAATTGGAAAATAAGGATATACATGTACTCAGAATTCCATGTACTATATTCACATCTCTCAGATATCTGAGTGTGCCAGAAAAAAACTCTGTTGAGCTCCATCAACTGATGCTGAATTTGTATAGCTGAGAACAAAAGTAGGAATTGACCTCTTTACTGTAGCTTCATTTGTAAGATCATGTTTAAAAGTATAACATGTTGCCCAAAAAAGAGGTGTAAAACAAAAAGAAGAAAAATACTGAAAACTAGAACGGTTCAAAATTAGTCTCAAGCATTGAAATATAACTGAACAATGTGTTTCCTTAAAATTAGTCTAAATATAATTCCTCCTCTCAAAATCTAGCAATATTATTTTGCTATTCATTATCTCTTTTTTTATTACTATTTGATTGAATATTGGTTTTCTATCCTTTAAAAATACTCCTATTTCTCCTATGTTAATTTTAAAGACAATCCCATTATTAATGTTGCTTTATTAGTATGTTTGAGGTCAAATATGTTAAAAAAGCTCTTTCCCTGAAAGCCATTTACTATGTGAGTTGTACTAAGGCAAATACAGCATTGCATAGCAGAAGCAGCACAGCTAACAGCAAATTTGGAAAATGAACCCAGCACTGTCCATGAAGAATTTGTTACACGACTATGGCTAAACCAAAATAACCGATAGTTTCACATCTCAAGCAACTTGTTTCATACAAATCATTGTACAGACATACAGCTGAAAAGTGTCTTCATGCATTGTAGGCCACAAAAGGAGTGGAGAGGATGCCTAGTGCATGTTAATAAAGCATGTTCTGGGGTCCCTGAAGGGATATGTACTGAGATAGTACATTTACTTCGTATCAGATGGGTCCAAATGAAGATACTGAGGATCCAGAAGCAATGAACCTGTATTAGTCTGACACTGTACCTAAGGTGGCAGGCCACAGTTCTACCATGAGGTTAATTAGCATGTGCAGGATTGTACACTGTTTCCAATGTCAGATCTACCTCAGTCAGATCTAAGACAGATATCTCACTGTATGAGCATAGTACTTCAGTTTTGATCACCCACTTTTGCTAAATTAAAAAAACCAAAAAACCAACAACAACAAAAAACCCCCAAGAACAAACAACAAAACAAAACAAAAAAACCCACCCAAACAAACAAACAATAAAAGCCCAAATCTACAGTTTTCAGTGGTTAGCCCCCTTGATGGTGATATATAATCCTGCCTGAAGAAAGGAATCAGACATCCTTGCTATAAAATAGATATTAAAATAGAACACATACTAGGATCCTCAAGCAGTTTGATACAATCCCAGGACCATTTTATTTTAGATTAATTTTCTACTCTTATATAAAAGCCCTAATCAAAAGGATGTAGATACAGACATGTTCATATTCTGATTCTCCTGCTTTCTTGCCTGCCTGAGGATCTTGTCTGTGTGTGTATGACTGTCATCAGGAATATAAGAAAATGTAGGGGTTCACAATTTGAAAATTATTTTTTTACCAAGGTCTATCTTGTTTTGCTTATTTCTAGATTTCAATTAAATAATGATGAAAAACAAAGGACAGAAACAAATAAAGCTATTAGGTTTCCCTTAGAAATATATATTGAGACGTCCACTCTTCAAATTTAAAAGTCAGAAACAGTTGACCATGGAGAGCAGCAGGAAGATCTCAAAGGATTAAATGAATTAGTGATAAAAGAACAGATAAAATCCAGTGTGACTTGAATGCATGTGGAGAAAATATCTCTAATGAAATATATACAGTTATGGCTCTGAATAATGTATTGATATTCAGGAAAGGGATTTTGAATTCATGGATAGTTCTCTGAAAATGTCAATCAATATGTACTTGTAGTCAAAAGGGAAAATTGTATGTTGAGACTTACTAGGAAAGAAGCTGACAGAAAAAGAAGTGTCACTATAAATCCATTATATACTGCTAATTATAAACTGTATGGAAGTTTATTAACTCCTAAAGTTCATTTTAAAGGGACTAATTTGAACTAGGAAAAATACAGGAAAAAAAGTGCAGCAAGATAGCCAAAGGAGAAAATTATACTGATTTAGGCAAACCACATACATAAAGATACTTCACTTTGGAAAAGACATCAAGAGAGTGATATGAATGAAGAGAGAATAACTATTCCATTTCCCTTAAGACTAAAACTTAGTCTTAATGAGGCAGGCACCTCATTAAATTACCAGTTATTTGATTTAAAATAAGCAAAGGAGGGGGGCTTTTTTGTCCTCCATCACTTAGCTACACTGTAGAACTGTGCTCTATAATATGCTATATTGTGTAAAAAAATGCAAGTTTAAAAAAACCCAAACCTACATAACTAGCAAAACTCATGAAGCATAGATCCAGAAACTGCTCCTTTGTTGTTTTCCAAGTTATGTTCTTCCACAGTCTCATCCTCAGAAGTGTTCAACCTAGTTTTAGCCCAAAGGAGATTATAGTCTCTGCTAAAATGTTCATTCTCTGTCACAAATCTGTCAAAGACTGTATTCACTGCTTTGAAAAATCAATTTCATGCATACATTTTAAAAAGTTTCTGTTGCAGAAAACAAATGCACAATAGTGGTCTCTTCAGGCTAACTTTAAATCTTACTTTTAACTGGTCTTTAAAACCCTTAAGAAAGACTCATCTGGTGTTCCTTCACTCCAGAATGTTGCAAATGTTGATCGGCTTGTTGGTGCAACTGAAGAGTCATATGTAGTTTTCATTGATTTTATACCAAATTATGCATACAAATACTTGCCTTACATTAAAGAGGCTCAAGTTGCAATGTTGATGATCTAAAAGTTGCCAAAATGAGTGTTCATTGCTTTCAGTAGTCCCACACATTTTCATGAAGTCTTGATTATGTGAGTTTCATGTACTTTTTTTACAGAACTCTGTTGCAAGGACTATGGCATGATATGAAGTTCTTTAGGCTTGAAAAACACAAAACAATTGAAAAACCCAATGTATTGACAACAGATGTCATCTTGTGTTTTCAGGATAAGTCACTAGAATTGCAATTTTCTAATTCCTGCTCCTCCTGGTCAAACACTTGGGACTTGAACTAAATGCCACACTGCTGCCCAGTCTTATTGCCAGTAGTGTCTCCTCAGGGAAGTTTATTATGGAATTATAATTGCAGGGTAACCATTTATGAAAGAATTCATGGGCTCAATGAGAATGGAATTTTTACAGATTTCAGCTCCTAAATACTAAGAAGTTGTTGAAGTTGCCTTTCAAAATAAAGACATTGGAGTAAACTGTCATGAAATAGCAAAAGGCACATCCCTGACACAGAGGTGACTTCAAGCTAAATTTTTTCTGCCAGCTGAAATGCCTCTGTAGTCAGAGTTATATTTTGAGATTTAAGATTGGAAAAACTACTGGGTTTTATGTATTTGTCATAGAAAATTTCAACCCTAGCATATAAAACTTGGCAGTGTTCCATGAAGAAAACTTTTGGATGACTGTACTAATTTTATGTAATAATATATGTAAATGTATACAGCCAGTAATGATTGAAAAACAGGAAGGTAAACAGTTTACTCACTGACTTGACAGATTCCAACATACAGCAGTTATACAGCAGCATAATATTTTCAAATATACTTACTGTTCTTTATATGGAATCTAGTAGGAAATCCATGTAACAGAAATAATGAAGGGACTTTTGTTTGGTTTATGTTACCATGTTAATTACTGAATAATGATTATAATAAAATAATATTTTGTTTCATATGAAAACAAATATTTTATGGTGATTATGTTATATTGATTATTTATTGGAGCAGAAGAAGAAGTAAAATTTTTAAATGGTAAATAGAAGTAATAATTCCAGGTCCTTCCTTTTGTTCCTAAAGAAGCTCTTAAAGAGCACAGATTTCTAAAATCACTGTTATGAAAAGAAATACAACTGAATAGAATGGGCTAAAATGTTTACCTATGGTAGTCTGCAATGCTCTGCAGACACATTTTTGTCTGCTCTGCCATATGAATAAGTAAAATAGAATGTAATGTTTGTATCTTCCTGCCAATCTACAAGAAGTCCCAAGGAATTTCTCTTCCTTGATAAAAGCAACATATACTATATATAGAAAGAAATTCTTCAGTTTCTTGGAAAATGCCCTCAAGTGGAGGAATGGATGGTTCATAAGCATTAATGATTCTTTTTAGCCACATAGATGCTGTAACTTCATTTTATTGCAAATGCTAGCAAGGTTCTCCTTGTTGATAACAGTACTCATGCAAGCTCTGTGAAAGTTTTTTGCAGAATCATAAGTAAAATTAAAATTATGTAGCTGACAATATCTGAAAGATAAGCAAGAATAAAAAGAGCTCTCACAAAATATTTTTAAATTATTTTTTTTGATGGATTTAATTGCTCTTGTTTTTCTAACAAACATTTAAATTTGTTTTGCAGAAGTGAAGGCTCTCCAGCTGGTTTTGGTATTGCTGACTGAGAGCAGTGGCCAGTGCTCTAGCTATGTATGACTCATGGATGGTGACTAATGCCTTTGTAGGGGTGGCTACAGCAGTGTCAGCAGAGAAGCTGGCAGTGCAGAGGCAAACACTTCTGAGCTGCAGCACTGTTGCATGATAAGCTGCCCAGGAGGAAAACCTGATTGTAAAAGTATGTCACTTAGATTCTCACATACCCAGGAGCTGGGCCATGGAAGAACCATCAAAACTATCACAAGGTGGTTCAGGCTGCTAAGATTGAACTGGTTCAGGTGAATCTGGACTGGTGACATAAAGGTGAATTAATTATAGCTTCGTGGGCCCATGACACCTCAGGCCATCAAGGAAGAGATGCAATATATGGATGGACTCGTGAGCAAGGGGTAGACTTGACCACGGATGCCAACACACAGATTGTCTATGACTGTGAAATGTGCTGCAATCAAATAAGCCAAGCAATAAAAGCTTTTCTGGTATGGAAAATGGCTGAAATATTTGGAGGTCTGACTGATTATATTCATCATGGCTAGGCTTCATGAATGAAGATTTGGGAGGGGTTCTACCTACACTTGCTACAAGCGCGCTGGTGGCTAAAAGGGCCAATGTGCAATAGGCAAGTCCAGTTGCAACTGACTGATTATATTATACTCCCACAAAACCACCAAGGCAAGTGTCATGTGTTAACAACACTGGAAGCAACCACTGGATGGCAGGGAACATATCCTGTGCTACATGCCACTGTCCAGAACACTGTCCTGGGTCTTGAGCAAGAGGTCTAATGATGCCATGGCATCCCAAGAAGAAATGACTCAGACAACTGGACTCATTTCTGAAACAACCTTAAAAACACCTGGGCCTAAAAGGATGGCACTGAGTGGGTTTCTTATATCCCCTAACATGCACCAGTCTCCAGGAAATTGAACAATGCATTGGACTCTTAAAGACAACATTGAGATCAGTGGTTGCTGGGACATTCAAGCAGATGGATGCATATTTACCTAAAACTACTCAGTTATCTAACAGTAGGAGATCTGACAATTGAGCTGGCTCTGCCTAATCAAAAGTCTTATGTAATATAGAAGGGGATAAGGTTCCTGTAGTGCACATGAAAATATGCTGGGGAAGACAGCTTGGGTTATTTCCGCCCCAGAAAAGGCAAACCCTATCCATTGGATTACTTTTGCTCACTGGACACACTTGATGGGTAATGTGGGAAAGATGCAGAAGATCAACGTGTAGTTCAAGGGAATTTGATTTTAGGTGAGAATAGTCAATCATTTGAATTGTATGATGCTAATTGCTACATAATACTGGACCTCATCACTACAATGGCATTACAGTGAGAATCATACTGATTAATGAAGAATAAGTTTTTATGGAATCGGAACTGACTTCAGCTTACACCACACACCACCTCTCCTGCCCAGAATGTTGGTTAAGATGGAGCCCAAATTCATGGACTAACTCAACAGACATTTTAGAGGGATGGCCCACAGACTATGGGAGTGATATATGTGAGTATATATCAAAAGGCAGGATAGGTGGTAATGACTCATTGGGATATATTGGAAAGGGTGGGACTGGGACATGATGTAGATGATATAAAGTTAAGGGTGGATATTGTCCTGGTTTTAAAAGGGATAGAGTTAGTTTTGTTCCTACTAGCTGGTATAGTACTGTTTTGGATTTAAGTGGTGTTTTCACTAAGTCAAGGAGTTTTCAGTTTCTTATACTGTCCTGTCAGCAAGGAGGCTGGGTTTACAAATAAAGTTGGGAAGGGATACAACCAAAGGGGTATTTTATACCATATAATGTCATGGTCAGCATATAACCCAGGGGTAAATTGGCTGGGGGGCTGCCTCTCAGGAGTAGGCTGGGCATCATATAATTTATGGTGAGCAGTTGTTTTTCATTTGCAACACTTGTTTTTCTTGGGTTTTAACTCTCTTTTCCTTTGTTATTTTATTTTTCATTACAAATTTTTGTTGTTGTTGTTATTAAATTATTAAACTCTTCTCTCAATTCACAAGTTTTCTTTTTAACCTTTCTGCTTCTTGCTCCCATCCCCCTGTGCAAGAGTGAGTAGCTGTGTGGTGTTTAGTTGCTATCTGGGATTAAACTGTGACAGCATTAAACAGTGTTTGCTGCACTTTAATATTTGGCTTACACCCTTGTTAAAAATACCATCAGTCTTCAAATACCTTTAATGACAATACACTCACTTTCCTCAGTATTGGAAGAGGGGAAAAAATAAAAGCCTGTCCCACAAATATTTTTTATATGTAATCCTTTTTAAGAGGTCCTCCATTTCTTTACAGAGAGCATGTGGGCTGCATTGCAAAGTTTCCCCACTATGCACATCTTTATTTGAAAAGGTTGTGTTCATCAGATTTTATTACATCATTAAATGTCTGTAAATACAAATACTGAGTTCTGAAGAGGTAATTTGTCTGAACTAAGAAGTTCAGATGAAGAGAGACAAAGTGCCATCTAGTGAAAGCAAAATTTAACATAAAGAAAAGGCTAAGATCTTCCTGAAGATTAGTTTGACATTGTCAGTTCCCAGATGTGGGTGAATATAGCTGCTCTTTATTAAGATAATATCACAATTTATGCAACAAGGCAATTACTACAATTACTCAAATCTATGGGTACTCCATGAAGCTTTGCAGGTATTTTAAGAAAAAAATCCAAGCAACATTTAATCCTTTTTATGTGTACAAAGTGGAGCATGGTTTAGCTGTGCTGGAAGTGGTTATTCTGTAAGAGATTTTCCCTTCTGAGACACCAACACTTCAATATCATGTAGGGTCTGTGTGGCTTCAGCACAACGTAAACACTACACAAGACTGAACTGTTGAGGTCAATAAGCAGTCAACATGTTTTTTCAGAAAAATAGGGGAAATTACATTGGAAACTTCTACCACTCTCTGTCCTACCCTCTCCTAAATTCATCTGGTTTGATCGTATTCTTCTACACACATTGCACAGTACAATTTCTCTGAAATCATGAATCATTTGAATCATTGCATTTATGGTATTTCCCCACGGTAAATAAAATAAACTTTTTTAAGAAACAGAAAAGGAGATCCACCGAGTCACTATGAAGAAATTTGAGCTAATTAAATCTCAGAGTAATGGCAATCCAAGATATTATACCACTAAGCAAATCAAAGATTACTTTTTGATTTGCAAACACCAAAGAATGACAAAAGTGCCTTAGAAAGTGTGTTTAATTCAAGGATTTATATAACCCTCAATATGCACACTTTTATGGAAATACTGTTTTCAGAGGCAAACCAAAGTAAAATGTGAAGCTTGTGACCTTCTGTCATTCATCCTAAAACCCTGACTGTTTTACAATATTTAACTACTCTGTGTCACTATGCCTTCTAATTGTAGTGTTTCTCTGCAGTCCTTCAACTATGAAAAAAAGGCAAAACACTTCAGCATCATAGTCTGGGTGTTGTGAATATCACTTCATTGAGGTAAGTGAAAAAGACTGGGGAAATATGATCATGGTTTTGCTATTGTATCCTATTCAATGCTAAGCACATTGCTAAGACTTCAAAGTTCAGTGTTTCCCAAACTGCTTGTAACCAGAATGGTAGATGCACTTATGTTTGTAAATGTACATTCCTAGCACACATATGAAAATACCAGTAGCAAAGTTAATGTGACAAAAATCACCTGCATGCAAACTTCTTTACAAATCTTCCTATCAGTCACCTTTATTGAAATTTCAGAGTTGAATCTGATCCCCTGAGGCAATACGACTGGTATATCTCATCTCTGAAGATACATTTGATAACTTGATACCCTGAGAGAAGGAATCTGGAAAAAAAGCTTCTTTTCCCTTGTGCATGTAAAAGATTAAATTAAAGATTTTGAAGTGACCTCAATTACAAAATGCGGGGATATTTTGCATAATTTTCGTGGACGTTTATTATTTACTCTGTATCAAACACATTGCTGTATCGTTTAGATTGTGTCTTTTTTTTAATTAGCTTTTTGTTTACCAGTGTTACTTCCCACTCTCATGATAAAGTTACTTTACCTAATTAAAAGTTACTTTATTGCTAATTTGTTCTCCTTTTATCTTCAAGCCTCCTGCTCAAGTTGAAAGGGTTTATAAATGCTATGTAAATCTATAGCACAATCAACTACTGTGCCTTTACTGTCTTGAAAAAAAAAAAGTCAATCTCTTTTTTATAAATTTATTTAGGATTCATAGCACTGGGATCTGGAAGGTCTTGCAAATCAGAGTAGGCACTGTAAGTAAATATTTGCTAAAACCACATCAGGAAGGATTTGGAATGGTTCTGTGAATGAGAATAGGTGATAGGAAAATTAAAAGTTGACCACTAGAAACAAAAAGGTAGTGCAGAGACAATGGGGTGAAACAATCCCATTTCCACTGTACCTTAGATGTATCTTAAATGCATCCCAGGACACTTGTGTCCCCTGGCATGTTGGAGCAAAGATACAGGAACAGTGCCAAGCCTGATAGTTCATTTATTAATTTATTCTACCTGCCATCCAAGCACAAAAAGAAACAGAATCTGACACTTTGGGGTTAGCTGATTTATTTAAATTCTTCCCTACTTCTATCTTTGTTTTATTTTATTTTTAGTTCCCTCTTAACATTACTTTTGAATAAGAAGTTACAAGTATGCTTAATCTTTGAAAAGTTCATGACAGTTTCTATAAAAGCAGTAACATTTTCTTTTATTGCAGTTTATGTTGCAGAAAGAGTAGACTTAGAAGCAATAAATACTAAAGCTCAAGGAGACAACTGAGGATTAATTTATTTGAATGATTTCTACATATGCTATAGTGTTTCAGTACATAACACTAATCTCTCAGTGTTTGATACAACATAGCTGGTAGTAAATCTTCTTACTTGCTGTAGCATATATTACAAATTAAATAGTTCTATCCTGCACAAATTTCCTTTTAGGTGTTTGCCTATGTTTCCTAATTTTCTGCTTCCACATTTTCTGATTTCACATTAATCAGTGAATTATTCCGTACTTTCCCTTTCTGATGCAAATAAAAGTAAGCTGAACCAGAAAAGAAAGGCAATAGTTGAATACCATCTGCTATGGAGAAAGGGCAGAAATAAAGGCGTACCAGCAATGGAGGCATCAAGCCCCAAATTCAGACCTGTGGTCTACTACAGCATATCACATAACTTCACATCAGAAAAGTCTCAGTGTCCTGTATATTACGTGTCATGTTTCTGTTTGCCTCCAGGGATAAGGATCTAACATATTGTTATTGCAAATAAGAATAATTACATCTTTCATATACAAACTTAAAATCCCAAGCTATTAAAATGCCATAACACCTAGAAGTTAGTGTGGCAAATTTACTCTTCTTAAGTAGTCTTCTGTTCTTTAGGATGTCAGTAGAATTGGCTGGATTTAAAGCCTTGTCAGGTGTAAATTGAGAAAACCTTAACTATGGTACATAATTTCACTGCAAAGTTACTGGAAAAAAGAAACAAAACAAAACACACCACAAAAAAACTAATAGGTAAAAATCTAAGATAATACAATGAAAGTAGTTTTATGCATAGTCTATATTCAGTAAGAGACATGCCCATATATTTTCTGCATGCATTTTCTTGTTAATAAAAAAAATCAATGCATTCTCAATATTTATACACCTGATTTGGAAATTTATGTCTTTTAGAAGCAGGAAAATGATCAAAATACTAGCTGATGGTTTGAAAACACAAGTCCTTGTCTGTTTTCTTCAGTAATGCTTTAGAAAATAGGGTTTGTTTCATAATTTTTTTTTTAAATTCTTAAAATTATTGAAAAGAGAAATCCATTACTGAAAATAGTTAAACTTTATAAAAAAAAAAAAATATCTGTACCTTTTCTGCTGAGAAGTCACTTGGTAAATTATGTCAGGTCACATCAGCAACATTGGACTGCCCATATAATGCAATGTGACTGATGCAGGCTGACAAGACATGCTACCCAGTGATATGTTAATCGTGTGGGGAGTGGGTGGGGGGATAAAAGATGGAAATGAATTTGTCTCAGAGGACAAGATGTTAATGTACACAGGCAGAATCACAACTGGCCTAGTGCTTGTCTTCCTGTAATTTCAACAGCAAACAGAGAACTGCCTGTCCTTTCATTTATAAAGCTAGATCTTTCATTGTAACCTGAAGCTGTACAGATGAGGTACTCAAATAAGTCTCCCTGAATTTTCTTGCTGTAGAGAGCCCCACAAAAGTCTTATCATGTCCTGCTTCAAAACTCATTTGAAAGTGCTTCAATAAGACTCCAGTCAGTGCTTAGACCTTGCAGAGGTTCTCTGCAGAAACTTGCATATTGTACAATCATGGTTTTACATTTTTCAATGTCTAAGTTAAAAACACATATTTTAACCAACAAATATGTTTTAACATTAGCACTCAGAAAAGCACAGATTAGCATATGAATAATTTAACTCAAGTTCAAAGAAAAGCTCTTAACCTTCATAGACATTTCATCATTTGCAGCAAGCTAGTTTCACACCATTGCTTATGGTCTAGTGAGTATCAGTGACTCAGAAGCATAGAGTTCTGTTAAATAGGAAGTCTACATGCAATAAGGAACCATAATTCTATTTTCTTGGCAAATGAGCATTAAGACCACTTAATGCAATTTCAGTAATGCAAGATGAAGTGGAGACAAGGGGGGACACAGCTAATGAGGAGTGTTGGTCTGTCAGGATAACAATTCTCTTGTCAGTTATTCAGGGCATGGCTCCTTAAGTGTCTAAGAATAACTCAGCATGGTATTTAATATGCCGTCATAGTGTGCGAAATAGCAGTCATGCTATATAGACACCAAGTTTAAAAAAAAAAAAAAAATCTGAGTTTTATGTAAGCCTAAACAACCCAATGACTGTCTTCATCAGAGATGCATCTGTTCAGTTTATGTGTCAGTCAAAGCTTTTAATGAAAATTTGCTTTTAGGGAATAAATGTTCCTTTACTAAGCAATATTCGGGTACTTTTCACAACTCAGCAAAGCCCTTCAGCCTTCTGACTCAAGAGAGATAGGTTTGTTTTTATGTTGCACACAGCACCGCAACCTCTGAATTTGTCATAATGATTGCTGCAAACATTGTCACCTATACAGTAATATCTAAAACACCTATACAGTAATATCTGAACCACCTATACAGGAATAGCTATAATTATTCCTATAAACATAAAGTAAGAAAAGAAAACAAAGGCATTGTAACAAAACTATGACAGGACTGGGACCTCAAGCACAGCACTCCCTTCTTCAATTTGCCTGCTTTAACTACTAAAAGTTCTCCCTATCTGATAAATTTTGACTCGGCATCCTATGCAGCTGCAGTACCTACTTAAACATTGTAAGGCAATCTAAAAACACTACAGCAGATGCATCTTAAATTTCCCTTGGCATTAAAGTGTTAGAGATTATTAAGTAGCTCTGAAAATATTTGACAAGGTGATAGTTTGGATCCTAACCTTGTCCTCTTATTCCTAGCTAATTAAAAGCACATTTAGAAAACATTATTCACAGTAGTTTGGAATTCACAGTAGTAAAATTACTTTCAACAAAAATGTACAAACAAAGAAACTATCAGTCTTGACCTGAGATATTCTATAGATTTGTAGTAGGAACTGTAGCTACCAACAGGATTATAAACTTTTACGTGATAATCCATACTTGAAATCTGCTTGATTGAAGTCCAACATATGAATTATAATGCATTAATTCAGTGGTGATTTTCTGATTTGCATATTGATTTTGAATGGATCTTTAGGGTTTTGTTTGTTTGCTGTTTTTCCAAGAGATACCCAGATATGTGTCATAGGTATGTTACTTCAGTATGAATATGTGATGATTGATTTAAAATTATTTTTTTCTACCATCCTGTTCCACTGCTTAGAAGTGGCTTTTTTCAACAATTTTGCTATCCTATGGCAGACAGGACCATATCAAGGTAAATAAAAATAATAGTAATATAAAGGAAAGGCATACTAACACAATAAAAGTAATTTACTAGTGTGAGTGAATACATGTCAAATGTCTAAAATATTCCTTGTATTTTTCTAGACAATGGGGAGAAATTAGTTTTAAAAATAAAAAGCTCATTCCTCTAATGTGTCTTCTAACTCATGAAAAAATCTGGGGTTCAAACTTGTAATGATATCAGTTTGCAGCAGTACTGTTTTTCAAATGCTAAACGCAGTTGCTTTAATTTTCAATTTGAGTTTTTATAATTTTTTTGTTTTGATGCTATCAAGTATGGTAACATGAAAAAAATGATTCCTGCACATCCAAATGCATTTGTCTTTCTCTTTTTTTGCAAATTTTGAGTGATTGAATACAAATTTTATAAATGCTGCTTAAACTATATTTGCCCATGACATGCATAGTTATTGCTTTAACAGGACAAATACATGCCCTTTCTACAAGGCCAAGGATCCTAGCTATTCTAGCATTAGCAGGCATCTTTAGGACACTGCTAGGTACAGCTGAATGAACTTTGCCTCTGTTATGTCATCTATATTCAAGCCATTAAAAGTAAAATTGTAAGCTGTTATGTAGTTGTCATATCAGGAGGAAGTTTTATTCTGATTTAATTAATTTTTTCTGGCAACAGATTAAGACAGGGAGTGGAAATAATTAAGCCCATATAGGTTATTCTTTCTATTATTCAAGGAGAAAAATCTCTAAAGTTTTATTCTTCCCTGGGTTTTTTCAGCAGACTGTTTTCTCAGGTTCTTGCCATTTATTAATGTGTTGATTCATTTTAGCAGAACTGATATCTCTAGTGGGTCATAATTCATTCCTGTTGAATCCCCAACATGCAGAAGCTATTTCAGAGGATTCTTACCAAATAGTAGTTTAAGAACTATTGTCTGAAAACTATTGTCTGAAGTGAGATGTGCTTAAAGTTGAAGACAGCTGCAATGCATGCATTTGGATTAAATGGCTTGGCAACTACACAGACAGATATGCCTCAAAGATTTTCACCCAGAAGTGCTATGAATAGGCTGCTCAAGAGTACTAATGGCTGGATCAGAAAACTTTGAAGCCCAGTACCCTAGTTTAAGGCAGATGCAACAAAAAGGAAGACCAGAAGACTCTCATAAGCCTTTCTGCACTGTGTAGAGTGTTGAACACCTTCACATGGTATTCAGAGCAGTAAAAGGAGCAGTGAGATGCCTTAAATCAGTTATGTATGTATGAGTTTCCTACTGCAAACTCACTGAGAAATTCTGACTCTTAAATCCTAGGTTTATTCAGCTATAGAAGAAATTGGATTACCCCCTCTTGGGATTCACTTCCGCTCCACTCATTGAAATGAGAAAGAAAATTCAGTCCCCAAACACTCATGAATGTAGTGGCTCAGGCATTCCATTTTTATTTAAAAAATTATTGTTAGACCACAGTAATGAAGCTGGAAAGCAGGTTTATTTTTTTTCTATCTGCATATTAGAATTTACAGTAATTTTTCTCACTATCATGTCTAGCATTCTGAGAAAACAGTCTATTTGTTCATTTATTGTTATATAGGAAATAATGTTGCTACGTTGCAGAAAAGCTACTGGGAGGTATGGAGAGTTAATTGTAAAACAAAGCAAATTTCACTCACATGCTTACTGTCATATGTGCATACTCATGAGAACTGCAGAACGCATATCTCAGATGATGCCTGGCCTCCAGCCAAAAGACATGCCTCCAGGAGATTTTATCATAATCTCAGGTGATGGAATGGGTGACAGAGGACAGCAGCTACCCAGTCCTGGCTACAGGTCCTTTAAGATGTTAATAACATACTGAATTTGGATGTAGTTTATCCCACTATGGAGTTCACAGGGATTCTAGTCTACCATCCCACATGGGAATTATCCACTGTCCTGTTCTGCACTGGATATGCTAAGAACATGTAGAGAATCAGTGCACAAAAATGCTAAAGCCCTTCATCTGCCTTCAGTCTGTTATTTCCACACCCAGACAGTCCTGGTTGTTCCTTTTCATATCAATCTTAATGTTTCAGCTACTATTTCCTACAGTTGCAGGGATATATGGAAGAAAGTCAGGCAGGCCCAGGCATGAAAGGCAAGAGACATATTTCATCTATCCTGCAATTGTTTGACAAAAAAATGAAAGAAAAAAGAAATGCCAAGAAACTAGTAAGTCAGGGGTTAGATTATATCTTTCCCTACATTTCCTCTTATATACTTTGGGCCCATATTCTTGTAAAGTCACTGTCTTGGTTGGATCCATAGTCAAACCTTTACCTTCAAGTCAAGCCATTCTGCCCAGTAACCTACACAAAAACTAAACTCTTACTGTGGGATCTCCCCCTATTTCCTTTTGTGAGCAATAGGGCAAAGAGATAGTCTCAACTTGAACAAATGGCTGGACTGAAGTGTATTCATTTCTAAAATGGTGAAACAAATGTGCCTCAGGCACCATGTGCAGACTTAAAACTATTCATTAGAATTCTACTCAGCTGTGCTAAGTCCAACATTTCAGCTACTAATCCAGGTTAACAGCTCTCCATTTTTTGAGAGAGGCAATAAACAAGAAGATGGCATTTGAGAGGCATCACTGGAGGAAAGCATTAGGCAGTGCATAGCTTAAATTAAGTTTTTGTCATATACAAACTTGCTTTAATAAACTTTCAACTTGCCAAGATTGCAGCTGAAACACTTTTAAGGTCCAGCACCTCAGTACAACTAATATTCTTCTTGACATTTGAAGTATTATGTGAGGAGCTTCAGGTGTAAAGTGCATTGTAGACAAAAGACTTTCTTGCCTTAAAAAGAAACTCATAAAATGGTTGAATTGTCAGGAAAGTGACAGCCAGTAGGGGATAAGAATGCAAATGGATTTAGAGCTGTGGTAGCTCCTGAAGGACACAGGTAATAAGTGACAGTCTGGAAACATCTCTGGACTTACATTCTCCTCTCCAATAAGCTCTCATCCTTGATTGCACTCTATAGACCACAAGGCTAGCTGAAAGCATGAGGCTTGAACCAAGTTAGAAACTAAACCAAAGAAGGATGGTACAAGCTATTGACTTAGGTCTGAGCTGGATTGTTGCAGGGTTCAGTTCAGGAAAAGCTAATTGAGGGTGATTCCTTTATACCATATTTTTGCTTCACTGAGAAAAAAATTAGCATGTCAAGATATTAAATTGTCATCTATACTGGCATAAAAAGTAAAAGTCAGTGATGCACTGGGTAGTCATAAACGCTAGGAAATAGCATTTCCCACTAAAACAAAACACTCCTTATGACCTAATCACAAATACATGGATAGGGAATTTGGTGCATTGTTTTGTTTCTTGAGTTTGTTGGTTTTGTGGTTTTGTTTTTGTTTTTTTCATTAGACATTTTGATTCCTGTCTACCAAAGATGAGACAGAGCTGCCTAAATTCCTTTGTAGCACAGCATAGGCATCCATTGATTCAACCCTCTCTAATATTTAGTCCCCTCATAATATATGCAAAATTATTTTCCCCAGACTATTTCTAATTTGCTAATCTGTAACTATGTTAGTAGTGAATATAGCTGCTTTGCATCACATTTCACATCAACTAATTTTGTACATAGTAAACCACGTTGGAAGATCTCATAGTTCACACATCCTAGGTTCCATTATCTGCCAGCAGATCTAAAGATGGATTTCTTCAGGAGTCAATATTTTTCCATTTTCCCTTGTACTAGCACTTGTTGCCTTAGTGCCTGTGCAAAAAAAAAAAAAAAAAAGGCAAACAAAAAATAATCAGTATATGCTCCTGGTTCTAAATTGGTGCTTACTTGTAACCATATATGGCTACCAATAGGCCACCACTGGCCTTTTTATGCAAATATAAATACCAGTTTAATACTCTGACAGGTTTATTTTTACTAGATCTGATTTAAGACTGCCAAGTCTGTGTCTGGAGGGATGACAGCTGGCAAAGCAGTGGTGGTTGCCAACAGCTCCACTAGCTGGTTATACTCAATACCACAAGCTTGACGATCAACATTTCTAAAAGACAGTAATAATTACAGGAGCACAGAATGTACCCATTTTCCAAAATAGGAAGTGAAATGCAAACTATGCTGTGCTTACCTCTTAAAAGCACAGAGCAGGTGTAACCCTACTACCCAAAACAGAAGCCAGAAGTTTGTTATACCTCTTCAAAACCTTTGCACATCTTGAATACTGATCTCGGCTGAATCAGCAGTGCTCCTGCTTTTGTCAGAGACACTAAAACCCATTCTGACCCCACTTTATTAAGCCTCTTCTAATCATGCGATCATGCCGACCAAAGGTCATGTAGCTACATTAACTTTCCAATTTGCCCAGACTACTAGCCCAGGTCCAAAGGCAATCAAACAAAGGTTTATCTGCACATTAGTGGAAAATGCTGGTACAGTAAATTAGCCCTCATCCAAGCCCCAGCTCACACTCAGAGTACCTCTGTGAGAGGATACCAAACATACTCAGTCTTTTCTGATTCTTCTTGAAACTTCATCTAGTTCCCAGTTCTTCAGAGAAAGGGACACAGTAGGCAGGAAGACTAGGCCCCAAATCATACTATTAAATTCAAGCAGTGAAAAATACCTGTTTTGACTTAGGCACATAGCAAATTCAAATATAACTGAGCTTCATAGGTAGAGAACAACTGTGTATTTTCATCCATTTTGCAGTAACATGCTTCCTCCCCTCTCAACTAACTTCAAAAGTTTTAGTGAATTAAAAAAAAATAAAAAAATCTGGTCCCTTGAAGATAAGACCACCTGTGCAGTGAGATCCTATAGAGGGACAACAGTAACACAGTCAAAACCCCAGAAAAGCCTCAAACTGAAAGCTCCAGAATGAGTTTAAATAGCACCTCAGGATCCTATGCATGGTGGCAGAGGCAGGGGTAAGCAGGTGGGGTTCCTCAGTGCCATAAGACTATCAGTCCCCTCAGGTCCCTGACACATCTGGAAGGCATAATGTGTCAGGTGAATTGCCTTGAGAGCTACAAAAGCTAGAGAAAGTTGGACCAATTTGGGTTTTGTATATGAGAGTATATAGCTGTTAGACAAGGTAGGAATTGTTTTATAGTTTTGTCAGCAAAGGTAAATGTTAGCTAAAAATTCTACTGAAAATTAGGACTGCTTTAGACAGTTTTAAGTCCTCTCCACTACTTAGACTATTTTTCTTTTCTTTGCTAAAAATTTTAATTGCTCCAGGAGCAACAAGATTGCTAGTGGTACAATATGAGCATATGCATGCTTATGTGTTATATCTATGTGTCAATACGTATGTGAACAACATACACTTCTGTAACAAATTGTATTTTTTCTGTAGTCTGTTGTCAGTTTAAAGGAATTGTAATATATGCAGGGGATAGGAAAAAAAAGAATCATTGAAAGTGACGTTCAGACTACTGAGTTCATAATAAAGCATCAAAATTACCCACTCTTCTTAGCTGGTGAACAACTGTAAATATATAAAAGTCAATATAAAGAGCAGGTGTTCAGGCACTACTCTTAAGCACAGGTAATATGTTTTCAAGTATGCTTTTTCCACTCCTAGAATGGTGATCATAGTGTGCTAGGTATGTCAGCTGCACAGGCTGCTGGCTAATCCCACTGCTGTTAAGAGAAGAAATGCAATTTACCAAAGATGATGAGCTTCTGTCTGCCTGAATGGAGCTGCCTGTTCTTTGTGTTGTTGTCCAGCACTTTGGACAGTGAAATCTTGCAAAAGCAAATGGATGGCTCTTTGCTTGCTCAGGACAGATGGGGCCCCACTTTGTATCCCTGACTAGGAAGAACATAACTGTTATCAGGTGACTTTCCTTGCTTTCTCTCTTTGTCTCTCTCATTTTACTGAGATTAGAACAGCATATTTGGCAAATACCATATGTTCTTGTGCAGTAATCTTTATTGCCACCCTTTCCTACCATGCAACTTTGTTAGACTGAAGAAATATATCTCACAGGGCAAGTTAGGAAAATATTGATATAACAGAGCCTTCTTCTGATACTGCTCCTTAATGCACCACTTCCTTTATATTGTGCCATCCCCAGGTACACATTTTCCATACCTGCTTTAGTTTCCAACAACCCTTGAGCCTATTATACTAACATGCATGATTATATTGTGAATGCTTTATGTTTGCATTTATGTATGTGCATTCTTCCAGTTCTGTGTACTGTGTTATTGGCAAAAGCCTATAGTTGCGTGAATTTCTTAAAAAAATCTAAATTTCAAAAGTTGCTTACATATGGTTTATGTCATCCTGTAATGGTAGGTAGGAATTCAAGTCTTTTGATTGTTGGCTCCAAAATTATGCTGGGAGAGCACTGACACTGAATTATTTTTGTAATTTCTTGGAAAGCTCAGTGCTTCAAAGCCAAGTGATGACACAGAACCATACCAGCATTCCCCTCTGGCTTCTGCCAGTATTGAAGTTTAGTACGTTTTAATGTGTCAGGAAAGAATTTTTATCAATTCCCATTATCAATAAATGCAAGTAGGAGGACTGCAACATATTAAACAGTAGGGTATTTTTTTATATTAATACCTCCTGAGAAGTTACTGTTTTGTTATTTTGTTTAAATCTGATAAAACTCCCTGCCTTGGATGACAGTATGTTCTAAAATTAGTTTGAGGAAACATAGGCAGATTTCTGCAAATCCTCTGGTGTTCTGATTCCATATAGACTATTGACGGTGTTGTTTCAGTCAATGGCTTTCAGTGCTGCACCATGATAGTTAATAAAGTTATTCAGCAAAAAGGTAATAAAACTAGTATTAACCTGAGAGACCACAGAAGAACAGAGTTAATCAGAGGTAATGACACTGATTGCTTCTCAGTGGCTTACCATGGGATCAAAGGTAATGAAACAAACAGTGATTCGAGCAAGACAGCAGAAACCTGTCTGTGTAATATACTGCAATAACAAAAAGTTTATTCTACTCTTTTAAGGATTGCAGCTGCCACTCCCTCACTGAGCTGCCCAAAGCACATCTAAAGTACAGAAAATTCTCAGCCCAATATCTAAGGATTAGGTGTTGTGGTTTGGTTACGAGTTCTCTGAAATTCAGTGGTGAATGTGAGAAAGGTCATTTGGATTCCATTTTAATCTTATTTGTTTGCATATAAAATAGTTTTGCTCCAGCCAAATTGCCAGTAAGTTTTGTTGACAACAGAGGTAATATTTATGAATACTTCTTGATATACTGTTGGCCAAACAATGTATCTGATTCATTTTGTTGGATTTTTTGTTGTTGAATGTCCTTCTCAGAAAATAGTGTTTACAACAGTTCTGAATATATATGAAAGTCTGATTTGATTAATTTATAAAGAACCTTCAAAATCTACGTGGATTTTGGGAACATTGATTCAAATGTTAATGAAAAAGAAACTGTAGTTAAAAAAAAAAATTGAAAACAAGATCTGTGGAGAGTAGAAATCTGGAGAGACAGAATAATAAAATCATCATAGCTTTTTTTACCTTGGGGAGTGTTTCTTGTAAAATAAAAATATATCAACTTAACATAAACAGAGTGCCAGCTTATTCCTTGCTCAGGACTCTGCTTAAACTTTATATATTATCCCAGTAAGGCTGGCAGGATACTTAAAGCTGACACAAGACACAGACAGGCATTTTCTGACACTCTGACACTCAATGTCAAACTGCTCTTAGTGCAGATCATTAGGTGAATAGATTACAGACCTCCCAGAAGACCTAAGCAGTGAGAGAAGATGTGCCTTTTTCTGGTTATGCATTCTTCCTTGGAGTTCTGCTACCTTTAAGAGATCTTTGAAACACATCATATGTTCCCTTCTCCAGGTACTCAGTATAACTACACTTCATAGATACTTATATTTAACATCCAAGAGCTTTCTGATGTACAGCAGTACCTCCTCATATCTGTGCCAACAGAGCTGCCTGCTCAAGAAGTGCTTCTCCAGATATGATGAGTTTTCTCTGTAGTTGGAGGGACCTGCACCTGTTTCTTACAGTCACGGTCCAGGTTGTGCCACTAATTACTCTCAGTATAAACCAACTTCTTTCCCAAGCCTATGAAGAAATTTTTACTGTATTATATGAAGTCTTGGAGATATTTTTGTCCACAAAGCCTCTCTGATTCCAGTGGTTCCTCATAAGGATACTGAACCAACCACCTCGATCTAATTCAATTTTTCATGGTCTTGAAACTACCAAATCATTCTATTGCACACAAGTGAGGCTGGAGGAATTTCTTTCCTTCCAAACACTCTGAGTAAAGGGCATTAATTTACCATGTGCCTTTGAGTACTGATTCTTGTTTATGATCTGGTAGATTTTTTTCCATTGGCTGTGGTTTTTTAGGTGGGTTTTTTTGAACAACTAGTGTGCTTCACTTACATGTGTTTCTGTCTCTTCCACTGTGTTTCCCCTGCATAAATCAATCATACTGAAGAAGTATAGGCAGAATAATTTCCTTTGCAGATGTTATGCTCTACAGATATAAATCTGTTTCCCAGGAAAATGTTACTCTTTCAACTTTTTAGAATAAGTATCTCTTATCAATTTGGTTGTTTCTATAGCACCATTGCTAGTCTTAGCATCCAGGTCTCATAACTTCAAGGTTAACCATCAACTCCTGCCTTATTTCTATTGCCCTACTAAATTCCTAGAACAAATATTTTGTTGTTGGTGTGGGGTTTTTTGGGTTTTGTTTTGTTTTTTGGGGGTTTTTTGTTTTTTGTTTTTTGTTTTTTTTTTTGGGGGGGGGAGGAAGAACCAACACAGTACACTCAGAGACACCCACAGTTGGATCTTTATGCTGTGTATGACTATGTGGTTGCCATAAATGTCCCCATTATATAAGTTTGATGCACCAAACCCCATCTGAGCCCTATGTTTGATCTAAGTTATAACTAAACACCCAAAAAGCCTTTGCAACTGGCTTTATCAGTGGTTCAACCTGCATTGGGTCTACAGTTTTGTTTTGTTTTGTTTTTTTTTGCTCTGGACAAAAGATTCATCTGCGTACTGTCTAAAACTAGCACTGTATGCATTCCCAGAATATGATGCATCTGTAATGACTTTGCAGACAAAGCATGACTGACTTTACATCTTTCTTTTCACTGTTGTCATTTGGTGACATGGATGAAAATAGAAGGATCTATAGTAAACCCATACATTCTGTTGCCCTCAGTATAGGTCATGTAACTTGTTCAGTCAAACAAACAAACAAAAGTTTTATTTTGTAACAGAAGCCTGAACTGCTCAATCCATGACTGGTATGTTATCGCTACACCAAATACAGTGAAATAGTTGTCACTCCTCTGAAATAAAAGTGCAGGTAAAGCAGGATCTACATGCAGATGTACTTGAACAGCTAGTATATTTGGAAAACTAAAGTGGCTCTTTTGGGCACACGTGAAGTTTTTGGGAGCAAGTCTGTTATGTCTTTGTACCATTGTCGAGTGCAGGACTTTTTCCCACACTGTAATTTCTGAAGACCATTAATTTCTTTACCAACTTCTTCAGAATATGTTCTTAAGTCTTCCAAAAACAATAACTGTGTATATGTTCACTTAATTACATTGAGATTTTTTTTCTTAGAACAATCAACTGTAACCAAAATTAGAGATATATTTTAAAATTATAGTCAGTTAAATCAGCAGTTATAGTTTAGTTCAAATAGATATAAAGATGTTCAGATGCTGTTCCCTCTATCTTATGCATTTTATGATGTTAAAACTTTGAAAAGTCATTTTCTTTTGAAGAATTCATAGACTGTGAACAGTGGGATTGAGTGCACCGTCAGCAAGTCTGCAGGTGACGCCAAACTGTGTGGTGTGATTGACATGCTGGAGGGATAGGATGTCATTCATAGGGACCCGGACAAGCTTGAGAGGTGGGCCCATGTGAAACTCATGAAGTTCAACAAGGTCAAGTGCAAGGTCCTGCACTTGAGTAAGAGCAACTCAATACAGATTGGACGATGAAGGGATTGAGAGAACCTCTGCTGAGAAGAACTTGAGGGTACTAGTTGATAAAAAGCTGGATGTGCGCACTATCCTGGGCTGCATCAAAAGAAGTAGGACCAGCAGGTTGAGGGAGGTGATTCTCCCCCTCTATTCCACTCTGAGATCCCACCTGCAGTTCTGTGTTCAGCTCCAGAATCTTTAGTACAGGATTGTACATTGGATGTATTGGAGCAGATCCAGAGGGTAGCCACAAAAAGTGATCAGAGAACTGGAGCAATTCTATAAAGAAAGGCTGAAAGAGTTGTGGCTGTTCAGACTGCAGAAGAGAAGGCTCTGGAGAGACCTCATTAGGCCTGTCAATACTTTCAGGGGACTTGTAAGAAAGACAGGAACAGATTTTTCAGTTGGGCCTGTTGAGGCAGAATAAGGGAGAATGGTTTTAAACTAAGAGTAGATTTAGATTAGCTATAAGGAAGAACTTTTTTACAGAGAGAGTGGTGAAACACTGGCACAGGTTGCCCAAAGAGGCAATAGATGACCCATCTCTGGAAACATTCAAGGTCAGGTTGGATGGGGCTCTGAACAACCTGACCTGGTTGAAGGTGTCCCTGCTCATTGCAGGAGGTGGCACATTGGATGACCTTCCAACTCAATCTACTCTATGATTCTGTGGATTCCACTTGAGTGTGCTTGCACCCTTCAGATAAAGCTGTATGTGGCTGATGGTGTGACTTCAAATTCTGATACTTATTAACAATAAATTGGGAAAAGGTTTCTATAGGTTGGACTAGTCCAATGTTTCTCAAAGCCAACTCAGATATTTCTGTCTCATTTCATCAAATAATTCAAACTATTCCACTCCTGTCTTTCCCCAGTTCAGTGGAAGATATGATTACCTCTGAACACTACCTCCTTCTCCATATTCAGATGACAATATAAAAGTTTCTAAAACACATTCTGAAATGGTAATGTCTCTTGAATGCTAGTTAAAACGCAATCATCATGAAATAGGTACTTAGACAGTCTTTGGAATGCTCTTTTTATTTGGGACATTTTGAGAAACATTAGCTGAGAAAAAATTGAAGAAAGAGCAGCTCTAGATGATTACAGATCAGGAGGAATCAAATTATAGCATACAAAAATGTTTTTAACATGTCCAAATGAAGCTGTGAAGAAATGTAAAAACTATAGTAGGGTTATTTGTCCCTGCTAAACTTTTGCAGTATATGTCTCCCCTTCAATCTGGGGGTTCAAGCAAGATTCTCAGAACCAAAGTACAGCTCTGACAAGCCCTGAAAGGAAGGATTTTGCCCAAACTCTGATCTGTGGGACTGTATTATGAAGGAAAATGCAGCTCTTGGAAAAATGTTGAAGAAAATACTCTCCAGAAAGTTCAGGGTGGTACAACAAATGCCTTAGGGCAGAGAAAACATAAGGTTGCTTTGGAATTCAGGAGAAACTGATGTAGTGGATTTCTTTGTCTGCACAGGACTCCTAGCCAGGAGGTGAGGGTTGCTGTGTTAAGGTTTTATCCTAACAACTGCCAGCCCCTCTGTGTTTTGGGGGCAGGGAGATAGTAGAGGTTATTGATATAGCTTGACAAATCAGAAGGATAACCTGACTGACAATAATGTCTGTTCAGGTAGGAGTGGAGAGCTCTGAAAAAGCCTCTGGAAGGCCTGGATATCACCTGGGGAAAAAGACTTCTCTGAAGAAAAGACAGGCTCTCAGAGCAACAGGCATTTGGGTTGATGGCCATGGCAGAGAATTTCATTACTGTGTACTTGTTCTGCTACCTCAGAAGTGTTATTTTTGTATCTGAATAGCTGATGAGTCATCTGAAATCAAACTGTCACAGCAGCCATGAGAATTATCATGGATCACAAGAGGCTGAAGGAGGAAGTAAGAAGAATGTACCTTGATCTGTCAGGATACAGAGTGCTTCTAAACAAGACTCTACACGTTGTTAAAGATCTAAATTCCAAACAAAAAGCAACTTGTTAGGTTCTACTGATGTTGAACTAAGGACAATGCTACAGAAGAATTATATGCAATGCAAGGAAAAGATGTCTTAATGTTGATAGAAGAATGTAAAATACTAGCAAAGTAATTGATGCATATTGCATCAAATGGTTTACTAAAATAACACTAGACAAAGCATTGAAAATACATCTGCAGTAATGGAAACATGAAATTAATTCAACATCAAGAATTTCTCTACTGAGCTTTTGCTGAGATAAACTGATGAGAGGTCTATATACATCGTTGTAAATGATTGAAAGTATCCTTTGCCTAACTAAAGTAAGGGTATCAGTGCCTCTCATCTGCAATATTTGAAGTGGATATAGTGGGGCTTCTGGGACTATCTCCCATCTGAAAAGCTTGCTGTGCCATTACCAAAACCAGGAGTATTTGTCATGAATCTTTATTAGTTGTTCCAAATTTTTAAGCTATGATTCCTAAACAGTTGATTTCATTCAAAATAAAACATATTTCTAAATGCATTTTTACTGTGATATTTTAATCACAAGTACTAACTTAGTACTAACTTACTTTTTATTCTGTATTTGTCTTTCTTTCAGAATTCTGAAATTCCATTTATATGAATATAGAGTTTCTATGACTGTTCAAATGAATCAAAGGACCAATATACCTCCTTGAATTATGTGTGGTATTGCAGTGCCATCTGTGCTAGAGCCAAAATTGAGATCATATACTGAAAAGAAAAAAATATTATTTAATAATTAAGAAACATCTGGATGATGTTTCAAGAAGAATTAAGTATAAAAAATAATTAAAACAATTTTAACATACATCAGTCAGTAGAATAATATAAAACAAAACTTAAAGGAAAAAAAGCTAGGCATATTTCACTGCCACCCACAAATATAATGAAGGAGGATAATTAGAATATATAATCAGTACCAAGAAGTGAGATACACTCATAACCTTCATGAAATCTAAAATGAAGCCCTGATTAAGATTTATAATTAATACTTTTCAAATAGTGATCTTTACATCCTGCTTGCTTTATGCAAAAAATGTTCTGCTTGGTCTTAATTCTTCAGTTTGTTCTTGATTCACTCCCTTCTTTCTATCTGGAAAATAACTGACAGTTAAAGATGCCACAAAATTTTTTTTCAATCTCTTTTCCATGTAAGTAGTCTCTACATTTTGCCACAAGGATGTTGGGAACTTGGGAAAGGAAGAATTGCAAAGGCAGTCTTTTTCTAACTGATGTTTAGGCAATAATTCCTAAACTTTTAAAAAACCTATTTTATGCCTTAGATTTTCCTTTAATTTCTTTGAAACCACAATTTGAGTGGCTGCTGGAGAACTTTTTCACAAGGTTGGTGAAACACTGGCACAGGTTGCCCACAGAGGTGGTAGATATTCCATCTCTGGAAACATTCAAGGTCAGGTTGAAGGGACCTCTGAACAACATGATCTAACTGATAATGTCCCTGCTCATTCTGGGTTGGCCTTTGGTCAACAGGTCTTGACTGTTTCTTGACCTTATTCCTGTGCTTGTGCTGTACTGTATTGTTTTTATCTCCAGGAGCCAGAACAAGGACTTTTTTCCCAGAAAAGGGCTGCCCTACCTCTGTATGACCTCCTTCTCCAGCCACATCTTGTTATTTATCACAGTGTGTTCTTACCAGAAATCCTTAGTCATCTCCACAGCTGTCGGCTATCGGTGTTTAAGACATGCACATTACCTCCCTTGTCTGGTAGACTTCTATAGAGAGAGCCAGGGCCTGATATTTAGAACGTTATTTACATACTGAGTGCTCGCTCTGAAAGTTGTGTTGTCTTGCCTGTTGTATAGACAAACAATTTTTCATGCAGGAAATTGTGCATGAATTTATTTTTCTTTCTCTTACTTTATATCCAAGAGAATAGTATGAATAAATGCAGCCAGTCACGTGATAAAGTAATTGAAGGTCAGGTACGATATGTTTCTTGTATCCAGAATGAAGTTTTCCTTATTTTACTTCTGGTGTCATGCTCATAACAATAAGCAGCTTTAAAAATTGACAGATTTATCATCTTGACATGCAATTTTCTGGGTAAGTTTTTCAAAGCTGTGGTTAAGCTAGGAGGCTATTTCTATTTGGAAAAAAATAAACTGATTATTATGTTATACGGATTTTTATATTATATTCATTGTTTTTTTTCTTGAGTTCTAACCTTGGTCTCTGGTACTGAGGATATTGGATTCCTGTGGTTGATAATTATGCTCAATGGTTAAGAACTGGAGAAAAAATCATGGTGCTGTATTGATGGTGTTGAAAACACTGTAGTTTAGTCAATCTTTGGGGCAAAGACCTGAAGCCTCAATGCATGGAATGCTTCCTTCAGACAAAAAATAATATTTTAAAACTTGGTAACATATTGTACATGGAAAAACTGCAGCAACAACTGTAGCATTATAAAACTAAGAGCTATGTGGCAAACAGGAGAAGAGGGATGACATGGGGAACTGTCTAGTCATAACCAAGAAAACACAGGCAGTTTTGTTTAAAAATCAGTGATGAAATGTGATGTATAAATGATTTACTGTATAGATAGTTAAAGTTGAGTAATTATTTTGAAACAGCTTCACAGGGAACCAGGCATTTTACTGTTCAAAAAGACTCTCATTTCAGGAGATAGTGTGTATAGCCTAAAGTATTAAAGTCAACACAGGCAATTGTGACAAGTTTGCAACTTTTCTTGGGTCAGTCTACTCCAAACTAAATTCAGCGAACTAAAGAATTATTGCAGAAGCAACCATCATGAAGTTCAACAAGGCCAAGGGCAAGGTCCTGCACCTGGGTCAGGACAGTTCCAAGCACCAATACTGGTTGGATGGAGAATGGAATGAGACTAGCCCTAAGGAGAAAGACTTGGGGGTGTTGGTGAATGTAAGCTTGACATGAGCCAGTAATGTGCACTTGTAGATCAGAGAGCAAACTGTCTCCTTGGCTGCATCAGTGGACACGCAACCAGTAAGTCAATTATGTAAGAAAGACGGATTTGATGGAGCAAGTCCAGAGGAGGACCAAGAAGATGACCAGAGGGCTGCAGCACCTCTCCTATTAAATACACAGAGAGAGTTGGAATTGTTCAGCCTGGAGAATGCTCCAGGTAGACCTTAGAGCAACTTTCCAGTACCTAAAAGGGATCTATAAGAAATTTGGAGAGGGACTGTTTACAGGGGCATGCAGTTATTAGACAAGGGGAAATTGCTTCAGAATGAAAGAGGGTAGATTTAGGTTCAGTATTAGGAAGAAATTCTTTACGTTTAGGGTGAGACACTGGAACAGGTTGTCCAGCAAAGCTGTGGTTGATCTCTGGAAGCTGGAAAACTTCCTGGCAGAAAAAGGCCTGGGGTGCTGATTGACAGCTGACTGGACTTGAGCCTGCAGTGTGCCAAGATGGCCAACTGCATTCTGGCCTGTATCAGAAGTAGTGTGGCCATGGACAGTGATTGTCCACCTGTACTTGGCACTAGTGAGGCCACACCTTGAACCCTGCATTCAGTTCTGAGCCACTCATTACGAGAAAGACATTGAGGTTCTGGAGCATGTCCAGAGAAAGGCAATAAAGCTGGTGAAGATCATGGTACATAAGTCCAACAGGGAACAACTTAGCATACTAAGGTTGTTCAGTCCAAAGAAAAGAAAGCTCAAGGGAGATCTTACTGCCTGCTACAACTACTTGAAAGGAGGCTGCAGCAATGTTGCAGCAAGGTGGGAATAAGCCTCTTTTCCCAGGAAACTAGTAATAGGACAGGGGTAAATAGTCCTCAAGTTGTGCCAGAGGAGGTTCAGGTTAGATATTATGAAAAATTGCTTCACTGAAACAGTGGTTAAGCATTGGAACAGGATGCCCAAGGAAGTGATGGAGTCACCATTCCTGGAAGACTTCAAAAAACAAGTGGACATGGCACTTTGCAATATAGTTTAGTGGGCATGGTGGTATTAGGTCAAAGGTTGGACTTCATGATCTTGGAGGTCTTTTCCAACTTAAGTGATTCTATGAATATATGAAGTGTTCAAGGACAGGCTGGATGGGACTTTAAGCTGCCCAATCTAGTGAAAAGTGTCCCCCCTGGCAAGGGAACTGGAACAAGATGATCTTGAAGGTCCTTTCCAGCCCAAACAATTCTATGATTATAAAGGCTTCATGAAAATAAGCTTGGACCAGTAAAATAAGTCAATTAACCATTGTGGATGTTAGCTGACACAGCTTCAGATTTTTTGGCTACTTTTCAGTGACAATTGAAGAAACGTATTTTGTTCTGCATCCTTCTTTTCCTGGGGACTGGAGTGTGTGAAGAAAGAAAAATACCATTCTCATATGAGTAGTGCATCAAGTTATGATTACTATTACTGCCAAGGTAGGAAGAAGTAATCAGGTAAGAACACTTTGAAAATAACAAAACAAACAAATATTCTAATCTGAAAACCAGTCTCCTTTTTGTTGCTAGTGGTATAGAAGTTTTCATTAAAAAAATCAAAGGTTAGAATAAGTTGATATAAGGTCAGAAGTATATACTAGCCTAACTGACTTCCTGTATCTGTACGTGTGGGTCATAGATATGGCTGTAAAACAAGACAGATAAAATTCCAGCTGTGCAGAAAAATACCAAGCTGGCTTTGTGCATACTACCAGAGGTGATACAGGAAGAATAAAATCCGTCCACTAATGAATGCATGGTTCAAGTTGGAGAGTAGAGTGAACCATGTTTTGTTTTGAATAACCTAGTTTATTAACATGAAGCTGGTTCTCTAATTCAATAGCAGTTCTTTTCGTTTCTGACCACAAAGGGCAGGACTATCATTCTGCATTCCAGAATGTGGCTGACAGTGGATCTTCACCTTTTGTTCTCTATTTCTGATTCATCTGAACACTGATAAGGTTGTATCTTACTCACTTGAATATGTAGACTGTCATTAATCTGTTAACCTTCAGAGACAAAGCAGAAATGATCTAATGCTAATGTGTATGTGAAAGAGTATAAAGCAGCTCAAATGTAGAATCCAAGGTTATGTTCAGCAAACTGATGAATAAACTGTCTATCCTTGAAAAGTATTCACATATGTGTTTTAAGCTCTCAATCCCATCAACATCTGCCTTATTCAAATCTGATAAAAGTGTTGGAAGAGTTCAGTTCATTTATTACAATGAAGAGTAATCCTGCACTGATTTATAGTGAAAATAATTTTAAAAATGTGACCTTTTGGTATTGCAGCATTCTAGTCAACAAGAATTTATGCCAACAGGGGATTCTCTGCTAAATTCTTCAAAAACATTGCAAGCAAAAAAATGAAATTACTTCCCTTTCTCTTTTGACATTTTCCTTCAATTTTTGTGTTGATAAATATAACACAGAAAAGATTGAGTTTTTTTAATTGCACTTAATTATTGGGTTGGAGACACCAGCAGCCATCAGTTTTAAGTTACAGGAAACACATCTTTTATGTATGAACTGACAAATCCTTTAAATTTTTTACCCCATTTTTGAGTATTATAAATTCTTTATTCTGTGTAGAAGTCACTGAAGACATTTTAGTCAGATACTGACATAAAAGGTCAAGTTTTGATTGCACATTTTGGATAGGACTGTCATAGAAATGTGAGTAAGTAAAAGATCTCTTGACTTTCAATGAAAAGAAAACCTCTGCACTTACTCAAAAATAGAACTATTCTAATTATTAAACATTCATGAATGTTTATTCTTGAATTTGTATGGTTATAGTTATTTTGTTGCCATAAGCCTTAATATAGTTATAGATTTTAATGTAATTTTATATAGTTTTATAGTCTTTCACATTTAAAAAGTAGTTTATAACCGCTGTACCAAATACTTAAGCTAGATTTTAACCTCTGTGCCACATTCTTGAAGGCTGTTTCTGTGCTAAGGGGGAGATATTAGGCTGTGTTCAGATAGCTATTAGAATATGTTATAGTCAAAATACAATATTGTTTAGTTGTAGTATAGAGATGGGGTTAGAGGGTACTGGAAGAACTCCAAGTAGAAGACGTAATGTGATGAAGACAAGGGTGGGGGGAGGAAGGAGTGGTCTTGGGACCACCGACTCAATTCTAAGGGGGTGTTTCTAGGGGGGTGGTTAGAGATAGTAGGGGGGTGGGCTAATTAGACATTGGATGTGTTTTCTAGATAGGGAAATTAAGTAGAATCATAAATTTGTAGAATTCTGTGATCCCGGCGCGTGTCATGGATTGCTATAGCTAAACTCATAGTAAAGGATTTTTCTCTGCCTTGCCCTGTCGTGGAAGTTTTCTTCCTAGGTATTCCAGGCAACAATTTAATAATACAATTCTAGAAACAGGAATGAAACTTAAGTACATATGGATAGGCATTTGTAAACTCAGTGGTCTTATGAGTTAAAGATTCCTTCAGTCTAATTCTTGAATGTAATACATTTCCTAGATACACAGATTGGAGAAATATGTCTAAGTCACAATGTCAAATTGTCTTTATACAGGAAGTTATAAGCCCAAATTTTGTGTTACCACTTGTATCTGAGTTTTACTTCTGGGAATGAATCAAACTCAGACTTTAGTGGGTCCTTACCTCAAAGGTTCTTCCAGTGTTTACCCTTACTGTCCTGAAATAGTAAAACAACTGAAATAATAAAACAGTCTAACTAGAGGATGATATTGTTATATAGAATTTTTCTTTGAATAATTTGGCTGACTTATGAAGATGTTCAGTTTATAGAACACTT
>VXBX01007721.1:604915-626297 GCA_013400415.1 Scytalopus superciliaris | reverse complement strand
ATATATGATACTTTTCCTAACATACAAGCTTACCAGCAAATGTTCTCATGATTTATTTGTCATAACAGCTGCCTTTGTTTTCAAAAGTCATAGGGTTGCATTCAGTTTAGGTACACGCTCAAGACTGACCTTGTGGGTAAGGTAGACTTATTGAGGATTTTGCTGTTAGATTAAGAGCTGGTCAGATGCTGCATTTAAAACTTTAAAATTTAATACTCCTCAAAGTCAATTGTGTCCATAAAGTTTGCTCACTTCTGTGACTATCTCTTCCATCTATACCCATCAACACTCCCTTTTTTTTCACTGTGATAACCAAAAATTCTCTCTTCATTGTCATTTGTCAGTGAAGTGTATTATAGGAAGGGAAATTCCTATGTGTATGCTCTTTTGTGAAGTATGTAAGCTTCAGAGATCAATTCAAAATTATCAATTTCCAGATCCAGGAGATAGAAGAGGACCTAAAACTAAAAAAGCTAACTCATAGGAATGTCCTAACTATTCATTTATACAAATAATATTCCTGTCATGACCCTTTCTTTGCAGCCTCAAAGGTAAGGTACATATTTGGTGGCATATTTTGGGAACATATGATTTCCCTCGGAACTGTGACCAACAGAACTTCCAGAGAAGTAATGGGTTGAGGCCTGAGCTAAAAAGTCCTATCTTTCCCTAAGTGTTAGTGCTGTGCTACATTAAAGAAAAGTATAACTTTCATAATTACCTCTGTGCATTGTTCAGTTTATAAATATGGATACAGTATTACTTTTAGTTCATACATCCCTGTACACTTCACTTGCGTCAGTGAGCACACAATGTCTCTTTCCTTTTGTATAAAGTTATTTTCAGACAGAAAGCATGGAGCTTCTGAAAATCATCACTCTTTAAGATAGAGAGGTCAAACTAGATCCTTGATAGATAAGAGGAAAAAAGCATAAAAGGAGCAATTCAGGTTTTTCTTTTTTCTTCCCCTCTTGAAAGAAAAGTGGCCTGAGACAAAGTTTCATATGATTATTAGTCACTGTTCCACTAAATATAAAGTTAAAATTGAACATGCACTTACAGGAATTACCTAGTTTCACAAGGGTCAAGAATGTGTTGTTCCCTTAAGTTGTCAGTACTTCTGTAGTGGCATATGCATTTTTGGTCTCAATGCACTCTGCTTTGTCAGAGACAATGTTCAGCCAACAATTTTCCTAGAAAGTTCTCAAGTGTTTGCATGTAGCAGGGTTGAAACACAGGAGTCTTCACCTTTCCTGAAGACAAGATGGTTGAATTAATGATAGGACTTCAGTTCCTCTGTTCTACTATCAGATTCAGTAACTACAGTTATCCGACAGTATGAAACACTTTATTATGATTTTCATTGTTCAGTGCTGTTTTCCTATGGCTTATTGTACATGGCAAATAGAGAACTCACTATTGAGGGTATAAATGTTATTAGTAGGTTGCTAACAACAACAACAACAAAAAGCAAACAAAACTAAACAAAAATACCCAACCAAACAAAAAACCCCACAAAACACACCAAGTTCAAATAACAAAACCCATTACATTCTTTGTGTGGGATAATTGCCTGGTTTGGTATATTCATAACATTGTTTTCTAATAGCAATTCTGATAGTGGTAAATGACAGTTATTAGGCTTAGTCATTATATAGGAAAGCTGACATCAAGATTAATTACTCTGATTGTAGTGCTAGGCTTTACAGACAAAATTTTTTTGAGAGGTTTAGCGCGATTTAAAAAACATAATAATACCAGTCAATGTGCTACATATATGTCAAGATTTCTTTGCCATTTAATCATAAAGTTCTACTTTGAAAAATTGTAAGCATATATTATGTTGCTGCTAACATTCACTGACAAACAAAGACTGTTTTAAGGCAACAAATGAAACTGATGTCTAGTGTAGTCACAAAAAATTATAAGGTTCTCATCAATTATAGATGCTTCCACTCATAGGCATTATTTTATTCTGCAACTGGCTAGCTATTCCTAGAACAACACAAAATTATATGATATCTAGTTTTTGAATCCTTTTTTTTTACCTATGTTCTGGGTGACTTCTGCATTCAAACAGTTGAAATTTAAGTTAGGTGGGCACTGTAACAATTTTGGGAAGGGGCATGCCACCCAACCTGAATTTATTTATAACAGTTCTATTTTTTCTTAATCTATTATCAATCAAATTTTCCTGACTGAAAATATGGATAATGCTCGTTTTTGTGAAGCATACAATAATGTTGATAGTAATGTTATAGTCACTGAGATGCTTTTCATAAGTAAGTGTAACCCATTAAACCATCCTTATTAAGTTTCAAGTACTATAAGGACATGCTTTAAAAGCAAAAAAGGCACAGATGACAGAAGTTGTAGATCCCCTCTGATTTGTCCTTAAAAGTCATGTAATGACTAGAAAGGAAATAAAACATTTTTAGAAGTAAAAGTTTGTTAGTGCTATACGCTGCAGGAGCATATCTCCCAATACTTATGGTTCCACACTTGGCTGTTTCTCACTGTGGCACCACAAAATTTATCTCTATACAGCACTAGCTGGCTGCACACATTGGTAAATCAAATTATTCCATAACATTTGCCACTAGAAGCCTGTTAGAAATGTTTTCTCAAAGACTAGCACTTTTGCAACTGTGGTGTTTCTATGAAGTTTGTATCTTTCAATTGCAGTACAAAAAAACCCATGCCACATCTCAGCTAAAATGTCTAATTATTATACTGTTGTGTTCTAGTCAGGTCTCATTGTTTTCTTTAGCTGATCTTGCAGCAATTAGCATGTCAGATGGAACTAAAATATTTTTGTAGTCCATGGAAAATAGATGTCACATGTCCTCAATCAGTGAAGGACTGTTAAGATAGGCACTGAAGTAGGCCTGTAGTGAAAGCATAAAATTATCCAAGTCACTTTCTCATTTTGCATAATTTACTTGATTGTTCTCTTTTTTCCAAAAACGCTGTGCTGGCAATGAAATTTCCTATAAGACACCACATATGCAGTGTATTAATGTATTTTTTCATTCCTCTATTTGTAATAGAGAAATATTATTCTCTATTTTTTTTCAGATTATTAACCTTGATATATATAATATATGGAGTTTTCTATTTGACTGTACATTGTTTTTCTTATGTCAGTACTCAATGGGCTCTATCTGACCACAGTAATCTCTGTCAATTTTAACTTAAAATTCAACAACGTTCACATCAAGCACTACACACTAGAGTATTATGATAACTACTTTCCTCAGAACTTTTAATATACAATAGTATGGCACTTTCCAAGCTTACTTTGGAGTGTTTGTCTTTTCATTATAGAACTTGAATTATATGCAGACAGTTAAGTTATTGTTCCTTTCTTCTATCAGCTTTTTTGGAACAAACCACAGGATATGGCATTGCTTATATTTAGAGCCTAGCCTCAGGCTGAATACCATTGTGACAGTGCATTAGCATTGGGGTAAAAAAATACATTTATCAAGCAAAATAAGTTTAAATGAATTATAAACAAATTAAAAACATTACAGAGGTTATATCTACATGATCAAGATACAATCCATCCTTTTAATCCATATTTTGATGTCCCTTGTATGAAATAACTAGCTATAATACATGTGCTGTCAAGCTAGAATAGTTTGTAACATTTTTCAAGAGAGATTTGTCTAATCTAACTGTATTTTTAGTATCTCCATTTGTGCTTTTTCAATCCCTTAGAGCAGAAAAGAATAGGCACATCTGGGGCATAGTTCACCACATTTGGAAATAGACTTTTAAAATGTTATTAGAAATATGCTGTACATATAATAATGTGATTTCTCTTATGTTAAAAAAATAATAAAAAGAAAGCCCTTTCACACTGCCTGACTTGCAATGGTGACATATTCTGTGAAGAGATGACATCTAAAGTATGTCAGGTAATGAATATAGTTTGGTCCAAGGAAACCCACTCTATGAGGGAAGTGGAACCTTCATTGAGGCTGAAGGGAAGAGAGAGAAGGACTGGAAGCAGTTTTAAAAGCCATCTTATTAGTGAGTATTATCATATAAACTCTGATCACATGAGTCTGAAGAAACTGTAACACTTCTGGGAGGCAGACTATACTTACTGAATACATTACTATTAAATGTATTCTTTTAATCACTTCATCTGAATCCTTCAGTCATTCAAATTCTCATTCCTAGTTACTGTCTAGGGGAATATTTTAATTACTCCTTATTCTGTTGCCTAAAATTGAGGAAAAAACTTTCGAGGCAATATTGATCTAGGTAAAGTAGAGAGTAGTTCTTTACTGAAAAGCTTTTCAAGTTCACAAGTATAGAGATGCACATGCTCAGTATAGGGGTCTTACAAATCTATAACACTACTTAATTACTGTAACTAAAGGTTACATCCAACGCAAGAACCAGACAACCCCAGATCCTCCCTCAGGTCTTCCCCTTGACATGTCCACCTTGGAACTGAGTCAGAGATCACTCCTTACTCAGGTCACCCTGAGTAAGGGTCACCCATTACTTCTTCACTATCATCATATTCATATTGCATCCCTTTTTTGGAGTTTCTGCAAGCTCTCTGGGCCTTCTATTGCTTTGACTAAAATCGTATCTTATTATGTCCTTCTAATTCATCTGTCCCAGACATGATGTTCTAGCTGCTATCTTATCCTTGAGACAGAAATTCAGGAATGTAGCACAGAGTTAGAAACTGTCAGCTGCTACCTCAAATGTGAGAAACTATACAACTATATAAAAATCTACAAATATATAAAATTGTAAGGCATCAATTCCCATTCTAGAGGCATATGTAGAATAACAAGCTTGCAACATTTCCACCCACTCTAAATTAATTTTCTCTTCATCTATTTGTTCTTTCAATGTGTCCTGGTTATAGTGACTAGGGCCAGTTTGTCACTGTCTAGGTGTGTCTAAGACTGTGTATTCTACATACTCTATGTAATTTCTCATGAACTGCTAACAATGGATCATTTGCAGCAGGTTCCCGGGGCACACCTGACCCCTCAGGCTACAAGCTGGGTGTTTGGAAACTTCTGTGAGATAAGAAAGGTTTCCTGTCTTCACACCAATGACTCAGGTGTGATAACGCCCCTCTGGAGAGCTGTTAGCACCTCCCGCACCCAACCTGAGGGGTCATGTCTGCTAATGGGCCATCAGGATTTCCAAAAATATGCCATGATTCACCTCACAGAGTAAATCACCCTGAGCCTAAGGATATATAAACTGGGGGTTTTGGGGCTGAACTCACTCCCTTGCTGGATCCAGAGGAGGACCAGAGCCTCAACAGGACTGCGACTGCCACTCTCGACTGGACTGTGACTATCATCCTCACAAACAGGTTTCCTCTTCCCTTTTAGTTTCTACTCAGGGGGGGCAGGTGGTGCTCAGCACAGGAGCTGGCGAACACCATTCTGTTTGTGCCCCAGGGTGCTGGGTTACACACCTGTTTCTGTGGGTCAAACAGACATTTTCCTCTATACCCTTGTACTTATTGTGATCTTTTTATTAAATTGTAATTCTGACTTGTAAGCTTTTTGTGAGTTGGGTTCATTTCTCCTGCCAGTTTACCTTAAACCAGCACACAATGTTCCTGTCAGTACTACAGTAGTAACTCAAATATGTCCTATCCCTCAAAAGTAATAGACAACAACAACAAAACCAGTAGTAAAAACACCACCAAACCAGCAATTACTAAAATACACAGAATTTGCAAATTTTGGAAAACTTGAATGAAGTACGCAACATGCAAATTTAGAACAGGAATCTTGTCATACAACAGGAGAATAAATGTGCTGCTTATCTCCCTTTGAAAGAACTGGCAAACGTCTCAAGAAAATTAGGCTTAAACAGGCAAAAACTTCACACATTGTTTATTGCCATTTTTGTTTTGCATTTCTTTGCCTTTAATCCTTTTGAAGCTAGTCAAATGTAGTTTTTAACAAAGTTTTTCCTTCAAATGCATCATTAATCTGATTAATAAGCACTTACATTCCCATTTAATTGAAGTTACAACCTTTCTTATAAATGAGAGTTCTCCTTTCATTGAAGTGGTGTACAGGAGGGCTAAGCCCCCAGCTTTAGTGTACTTCAGGGAACCTAACATTCTTTATTCTCCCCTGAGTGGTTTCTGGGGACTGTCAAATCCGTCAAAGAGAAAAAAGGTTCTCCAGATTAAGTCTTCACCAAGACTCCCTACCAACTGACTGCCTACTTCCAAATTTTATACCACCAAGCAAAAAGCTTGTTAGTTTCTGTAGGAAAGAGAATGAGAAATACTGCCCAATGCTATAAAGCTTCTTTTTAAGTAATTGTTTCCTTCTTTAGGTACCTGTAGACAGAGATATTTCTGTCAGCAATGGATGTGACTGAATAAAGAATTTCATTTCACAGATGATATTTAAATCTATTCTTTATTACCATTTTTGCCAGTAAAATTTGTAGCCCACTACCTACAGAAAAGGAGCACAAAAACATTAGCAATTTAATTCTTGTAAATTATTTAAAAACTTTTACTATACCCTACTTGCATAGTTTTTCCATGTTGCTGAGATCTGCTTAGGCAAAAAAGCAAAGGTGAAAGATTAATTGTGATTAAAAGAATGTAACTAAAATTAATATATTTACTTTCAAGCTTTATTTTTATTATTGAAATAGATCTAGATACTTCTATATTTGGCCTCCACTAAGTGGTTTCTGACAAAGCTAAGCACATTTTAAGAGGTATAACTTTCTCATTTGAAAATTTCAATCCAGATCTTACCTGTTGTAGAGCAATTTTGGCTTAAGATGGCTACCCATTCTGTCAGAATATCTGGGCACTTTTGCAATATTTTCAACACTGCTTACTAGAAATGGGGAGTTCTTTCAGATCCTAAATCTCTGGGGGAAATAATTCAGGTGGAGTTAAATCTCATTGAAATGCTACTTTCATGTTTTTAATGTGTAGCTTCTGTATTTTAATTGAGCTATATATAAAAATAAAAAAAAACAAACAAAAATAACCCCCACCCTAGGCTGGCATTATAGAACTATATATTCATATTAAGTGTACCTCAAAAACTCTGTTTCATGATCATGCTCCTAGGGCTAAAAGATCTCACATCTTTAAAGAACAACACATCATGGCTTTGCACTGGAAGAATATAACAAATGTTGCCTGTTTATTGTCCAACCTAAAAGAAAGATTGCCAAATGGGAAAGGTATAATATCAGTGGCAGCAAAGTATTACTAGTGGGTCAGCCATATCTTGTGCAGTAAAAGGCTGCTTTAGTAAGTTATGTATCTAGAAATCTCTTTTCTCTGCAAAAGGTGGGATCAGACTACATCTAATTAACTAACAATTTCCTTATCACAAGCTGTGATAAGTGAAGTAGTCTATGATTATATAACAATACATCTGCTTCTTTGTCTGATCTCCACCTGCTCAAAACAGAATGGTATAGATAAATTATTTTCATTCATGAATATTCTTCGGGAAGAGAGAGATATTGCACACTGAACTAATTTTCTTTTACTCCTGTAACTAGGCTGCTACTATTTCTTATGGCAAATTTCAACCTCTTTTGGATGCACAGCATAAGAAAAATACTTACTAAAACTGGTAAACTATTAATGTTATTTTGTGCCATAATATTTTATCTTGGGTTTAGGATCCTCTGCAATTGAAACACAGGAAAGCAGTAACAATTATAATTTCAAAGTCTTCCTGTTTCTCCTTATCTGTGTATAAAACGTTCATGTAATATGTCATAATATGTCTGCTGAAGGTGAAGGCTTTTCTCTTATTCCCACTTAATTTCTCTAGAGAAAAAACCCATTTGCTTCTTCTTCTATTTGTTCTGTCAAACAATCCCAGAATCACAGACAATCCTTGATTCTGTACTGTAAGTGATGTTGCAACATCATTTACAGTGTTTTCTGCATTTAATTTAATTAAGGTCTTGCTGTTATAATCCCTGCAGTTATTCCTGAACATCAGATGGTAAAAGCTAGGTTGTGCTAGTTTGCCTAATAGGTGACATCTGGCCTGGCAGTGTCAGTGTATCAAAGAACTCAGGGCAATGATCAAATAAGTATGATTCAGTTCCCCTTGTACTCCTCAAATACCATAGTGGGCCTTATAGTTGCCTTTTCCATCAGCAAGTAGTTTTTCATAATGCTTAACAAGATATGAACACAATTTAAAGTATATTGCCTGTGGTCAATTGTTGGCATGTGAAGTAGAGCAAATATTTACATTTAACATATGTTTTTGATAGAGGTTTTGTCTTAAAGCTTGTTCAGTGTTTAACAGTACGAAGGTATTGAAATTGGTGCAAATTTAGACTGCCTCACATAATGAACTGCCTGAGACAGTCATGTAATTGCAAGTGGTGTTTGATACATATCAGGGTGGTAGTTGCTAATGTCCTTCAATCTTCTACCAGAAGATAATTGGTTAATCACACTTTCAATGGCTGGACAGGTCAGTCATTCTTCCATATATTGTAAAATGATTGAATGTTTACATGCAGTTAGTAATGCAATCTATTCCCTGCTGTAATGCAGAAGGGGAGGAGGAAGCGGGGAAGCAGACAAAGAAGGTGAAAAGGTCAACAGTGAATATAGGTGAGAAAATTAACTTTTTTCCTTGAATAGCTGAGTATGCATTTTCTGTTGAGTATTAGAGAGTTAACAGAAAGCTTATTTTTGCTTATTGAAATGCAGCTCCACAAATGCTGAGAGAATGCCTGAACTGACCTCAATCTTTGGGACATCATCTCATTTTCATATGAATAAAAAATGCTTAGACGGTTCTTCAGAATGGAATTTGTATAGGCAAATGTTCCCTTTGCCTAATATAACAAAATATGTAAAAACAACAATGTGATGGCTAGACTGAAGAGAAGGGAGATAATTCTCTACATGTCTTCTCTCTTACTTAAAAGAAATAATTTTATTTCTTTGGGATTCTAAGTCTACCTCTACAAGACTACAGTGGTCCACAGTCCTTTAGGACACTTGAAAATCATACTTTTTCCTCTTTTGACACTTGATGAGAGTTTTATAGAAGTTCACAAGTTCTTTTGATAGAACTGGTACAGTATTTTGTGCTTATACTCTGCTCTGTCATTTATGAGCCATCACATCAGTGGTAGGGGCTGAGTAAAACTGATGCATGGCCAAAAGATTATCTTGTCTGGTACCACACACTGAAATATGGGCTTTTTCAAGAGTAAAAGTATTGATTTCAACAACCTTAAATAAACAGGTAGGATGTTGTGCTGAAAGTTTAATACAATTGTGTTATAATATTTTGACTGAACACATGTAATAATACATAATTATGGCTAAGCAATTTCGTTTTATTTTATCTCTGTATGTTCCTTTGAAAAGTGGTTAAAATTGTTACAGAGCAAGTAGTCAATTTGAATTGAGATGATGACTAATTCCACCTAAATAAAATTTGTGAAGGACAGGTTGCTGAATCATGAACTGGATGACTTCACAAGATACTTTCAACCTCAGTGATCCTGTAATTCTATGACTTCGACAATTTATTTATTTAATAGCTTGCTTAGACTGGAGATCTACAAAACTAATGTTTGCAGAGCTAGGAAGGAAGGATCAGTGTGTGATATATTGCAGTCCTTTATAGTTCTAAAATCACATACTCACGTGATGTCTTTCTATGGTGAAGCTTGTGCCAGCTTCTTAGCCTTTTGTGAATACCTGGAGCAGTAATGGCTGGAGGACCTTGCATCTGTGTTGCAAGATGTGTAATCCACATAATGTTCCAGTATACAACTTCTACTTGGATTTTACCAAGACAGAAATTTCTTGAGGCTTATAAATGTTGAACTCAAGTGCATATAAGCTATAATTCCTGGAGAAAAGTGAACCAAGAAGAATCCCCTTGCACACCAAGTCACCAATGCATGTTCCAGTGTGGGCCAAAGGTCCGCATGCTCCTATATCAAATACAGATTTGAATCTCTACATAGATCCATGTCTTTGATCACAAGTTACAGAATTCTGAGTAAGGTCTGCAGTTTGTTGATATTTCTTTTGTACAGAATTGTGAAATAATCATGCAAAAAACCCACAAGAATGAGAATGGCTGTAGTCTGAAGCTAGAACCTGGCTGTCAGGTCTTGGGGAAACTGCTGGGTCCAACTAAATTTTTTGTCATACCAAGTGAGTCAGTGTCGACATGTCTTTTTTGTCTCACAGTAAACTGCCAGTCTTCTTTCCTCTCATACTCTCTTTTTCTCTGTTCTTCTCATGCATACATGTGCTGGTTTAAATGTAAACCAGCAGGAGAAATGAACCCAACTTACAAAAGACTGCAAGTCAGAACTACAATTTATTAAAAAGATTACAATAAGTACAAGGGTACAGAGGGCAAAGCCCGTTTGACCCACAGAAACAGGTGTGTAACCCAGCACCCTGGGGCACAAACAGAATGGTGTTCGCCAGCTCCTGTGCTGAGCACCACCTGCCCCCTGAGTACACAGTAAAAGGAAAAAGGAAACCTGTTTGTGAGGATGATGGTCTCAGTCTGGTCAAGAGTGGCAGTCACAGTCCTGCTGAGGGTCTGGTCCTCCTCTGGATCCAGCGAGTGAGTTCAGCCCCAAAACCCCCAGTTTATATATGCTTAGGCTCAGGTGGGAGTGCCCAGTACCTCCCCCAGTGTGGGGAGTTTCACAATGGGTGAGTTACTGTGCTGGGTGAGTCATGGCATATTTTTGGAAATCCTGATGGCCCATTAGCAGACATGACCCCTCAGGTTGGGTGCGGGAGGTGCTAACAGCTCCCCAGAGGGGCATTATCACACGTGAGTCATTGGTGTGAAGACAGGAAACCTTTCTTATCTCACAGAAGTTTCCAGACACCCAGCTTGTAGCCTGAGGGGTCAGGTGTGCCCCGGGAACCTGCTGCAAATGATCCATTGTTAGCAGTTCATGAGAAATTACATAGAGTATGTAGAATACACAGTCTTAGCCACACCCACACAGTGACAAACTTGTCCTGGTCACCATAACCAGGACAATACAGTAATCCTTTAAGTTTGGTATTTCCTATGAAGGTAAGACATGAGCATGCAAATATTCTGAGACAGATGAGAGAAAGGAGTCATGGTGTCTTTCAGTCTGGATTTAATCCCTGCTAGAGGATTTGCTCTTTCCTGCTTAGCACCTTTTGTGAAAAAGAGCCCTGCAGAACCCAAACCAAAACATAGTTGCAATGCAAGTAGGAATTGTAACAAGATTTGTTTTGGCTTTTTTACTTTCTTTAGTTGAGAAGTGAAATCAAAACTGCTAAATAAATAATGTTGGAACCAACCACATTGCAGTTGTTTGTACAATGTACTCTAATAATGCAATATATTACAGGCCATATAGCAGAGTAGCTGTTCCCAGCTCCCCCACAGTGGGCGGAATGTGAGAAAATTGTGTGTTTTATTGGCTAAAATCTCCTTGCTACAGTCTGGATTGCCTCGCTATGCTATTCTTGAATCCTTGCTCCAGCCTACCTAGTCCTAACCCAGGATTGATGATACTCATTGTTACTTCTGTATCTCTTTTTTTCTTGGACAACAGATTCCTCCTACTGCCAGCTGTAGTCCTGTTAAAACGGAGTTACTAGGTCTGCTGGTACTATTATGTTACTTTTGGGAGAATGGTGGAGAAATACCTGGTTGACTAAGAGCTTAGCTGACAAGTTTGAATGTATTTACTAAGGGCCCTCACCACACTTTGCAGTGCACTTCCATCTCTCTAAGCAAGTCTAGGGGTTGGCAACCCTTGGCATTGGCAACATATTTGCACAAATGTTATCCAGCCTTTTTTATCAATTTATGGTATTATGCCATACCATGTACATCTATGCCCAGCACAACCTCAACAATAGAACAGGTAATGCAAATAGAACAACCGAGACATAAAAGTATTTTAGACTTTGTATTTAGCTATGTTCTGCAGAGCACAGTGTGACTCACTGTGTCTATTCTGAGTAAAGCATCAATAGATACGGTTCCAACAGTCTAACTGTAATCTTATATAGTGTTTTGAGCTAGAGGTTGAGCACTTGTGCTCAAATCATAGATTCTTTATTTTGTCTGTAAACATGGAATTACACTTACCAATATACTAGTTAATGCATACAGTTTGGTTTAAAATGTTTAGCTACCATTAGCTATATCCTTAAAATATATTGTTCAGTTCATAAATGCAAGTATTGTAGAATTAATTCTGTCTCCATTTTGTGTGTCTCTGACAATGCAGTGAGTGGAAGCAATTTTTATATTTGGACAACCTACAAAATCATTAAAAACACCATTCAGGATATGACTTATGACTTTCTCCTGTTTTAGGCCTTATTGTTTTGCAATGAGACAATGTATTATTAAGAGTAAGAGAAAGAATTTTCATATGTGAGATATGTCACTATTTAGGTGTGTTTATATCATCTTGATTTCTACTGATGGTACATTATGGTAAGAGTAATCCTATTTTAATAGAGTGAGAGAAGGTGACAATAAACACTGTGTGCCTGAATTCTAAACTTATGTCAGGAAGCATGCAAAAATTAATAAAACCATCAAGTAAGTCATTTATGGAAACTAGTCCAGGGATAATTTCACACGTGCACTTTCCTGCTACAGCTTCACAGAGGATGGGCAGCTTCTGCACAGCTGGGGACTTAACTTAGAGGAAGTACTACAGATGCAGAGCTGCTCCATATGTGTCAGGGGACATTTTATACTGTTGCACAAGATTGAAATTATGGGCCAGAAGTATTCATGTTCTCACTCATGTAGCCTCATGACCTCCTCTTGTCTCCCTTTCTATTGCACCAAAATGGAACCCTTTATGTATTGCTGTGATCATTCATAAATCCAAATTGGTCTCAAAACAACTATCAGGAAAACAGGGAGAATGACATACAGTTTGTGCGAATGATAGTCAGGAAACAAAAATGTCCTATAGTTTCAGATCTCTGAAGAGCAATAAATGTCACTTGAAACACGGATAGTATTTATAGTGACATAAACCCACAGCAAATGTCTTAAAAAAACCTTTCATTTTTAAAATTGACACATACTGTATCCTTTTCAGAAAGGAAATACCCATCTTTGTTTTCCTCCACCTCCATTTTATTTCTCTGAGACAGCCTTGCTGCAGCTGTAATTTGAAACACCACAGCTTTTACCTGAGTAAAAAAAATTGCGACAGTCATCTGGTTAGAAATAAGAGGAGATGAAAGGCACATGGTCAGTATTAACTTCTATTCAGACTTCTGCTTCTTCTTGGTACCTCATGTGTCAAAATTGCCCTGATTCCAATTGACAAATTTTACATCATGAAACAAACTCACTATCAATTTATAGAACAGATATGGACTCCAAGTGTGTATAATTCATCTCTGCTATTTTAGACTTTTTGAATCTTCATTAGTGACCTGGAATCCTCAGAGAAATAGGCCTCTTGACCAATGAGAATTGAGATAATTGTTATTAATATGGAAACTTTCTACCAAGAGCTCTTCAAATAAATTTTTGTTAATTACTTCCTCACCAGCACTGGAAAAAAGTAAGTTAATTTTCACAGAAATAGCAAATAAATGGAAATAAGGAAACTTGCAGAAAGCTTGTGAGAGTGATGTAAGTTTTTGTTGAAAGGATTTGAAGGGAGAATATTGTACTCTTCAGTTTGAATGGGTTCAATAATCCCCAGTGGCCATCTAATACAAATATGCAGGTCCACATTGAAGCTCAAAAAATATCTAATTTCTATTTGGGACAAATGTAGGACTAGACAGTATTAGAGAGGAGTAGTTGTTCTTTAATCCTTCTTTTCATGTTGGTTTTAGGTTCAGTTGAAGCTGTTAGGCTAAATCACCTAACATTAGCTCCTCAGATATGATTTTTTTAAAAAACAAATTAATTAGAAAACCTTGATATTCTACCTTATGCTAAACTGCACATGTTATCATTTTTAGGATAATTGGATGTATATCCCAACTCTACAGTAGGCATTCAATAGCAGATGGTGCTTTGATGTCTCATTTTTCAAAAATATGGTAGATTACATTCACTAGCATGATACAGAGTATCATCATAAATAATTGCCACTAAAGGAGTTGGCAAATTAAAAACATATATTATGACATGCATTTCAATAGAATTTGTAATGGTTCCTACCTATTCAGAGAGAACTTGTAAAGTGCTGTGGAGTGCTTTGAAATACAAGATGTTGCGTACTAATAATTGCTTTTATGATACATTTGTCTGCCTATTAATAGACTGTATTTTTCATGTAACCTACCTGTGTGATAGTCACATCACACTTCATCTTTATTTCTACGGTTCTCAGTTGCAGGATTTTAAATCATTCCGTAAAGTTTATTCATTTGGCTTTGTCTTTTAACAGTAGGCTTTTATATTTAATTAAGATTTTGGTGGCATCTGGTCCAGAAGTGCTATATAAATGTTATGATTCATACATTTATGAATTATAAATATTTTGTTTCAGCAAAAACCAACATACAGAACTCCCAACACCTACACATAAGTAGGAGAGCCATAAAATGCCTGCAGTTGAAAGTGTGTGCAGTCTGTTTTTAAGTGCAAAACTTCCCCAAATTTTATGAAAAAAAAGTGAGAAAACCATGTACCTATTTTTAATTAATTAATTCTCATTATATCACTCCATTTATTTTAACTTTATTATATTGACTGTTTGAAGATCTCAACAATTGTTTCCCCTGTGGAACACACAGAAATGTCATTTTCTCCTTCAAGTGGGCTAGGAATAAATTTTTTGCAATTTATATTGGTCGAATTTTTTGATTTCCAGATACCTGAGTATTGTTTGTCTGCCTCAGTGACTAAAATGAATGCTACACCGATACTTTCTAAGACTTGAAAGTACACAGATAGCTTCAGATCTTGAACTTCTGTGGCATCTTAAGATCAGAAAGGGCAAGAGAAAAATGTGGTAACGTTCCTCTACTAAAAAGGTTTGTACTCAACTTTTCAAGATTTGTTTGAATTTCTAATCATCAGTCTACTCACTGACAGTGAGTTTTAAATTCATGCTATCATAGTAAACACAAGAAATATTCTGGTTTTTATGATTGATATTCAACATTTATTTGCAAAAGCTTGTTATAGACCAAGGATTGGAATACTGAATAAAACACGTGGCCACTGATCAAACAGGATTTTATCTGTCAAGCCCTCAATTGTGTTTGGCAAAAATAAAGGCATGCCAAAAGAAAAATGTGGAAATTGGGCAAGGGTGGAAGCTGGATGTCTAATGTGTATTCAGTAAATACCTGCATTTACTCCACTTAATTGTGCGTTGTTCCCTGAATCCATGCTTAGCTACCACAGCACGCTTTGGCATAGAGTTCTAAAGTTCAACCTTCAGTTGTGTGATAACTTGTTGTGTCTCTTGGAATTGTCTCCCACTATCCTCAACTCGTACCGTCTAGATCTTGCTCTGCAAAAGATGATTCTAATTTCATACTATTCTATTCTTCCCATGCCCTTTGAGCTATACAGATCTCTAGTTTATGTCATCTTTGGTCTTCTCTTTTCTGATCTACATAGTACTAGCCAGTTCATCCATTTATCCTTTTGGAAGTCATGCCACTTTCATACTACTCAGTATGACGAAATTGGCTTTGCTAGTTATGAACAAATTAAATTATGATCTTTATGATTTAAAATGAGTTACTTTTTTATTCTTAGAAGAAAGGGATGCAATTAAAGGGAAACAGAATTGAAATACAACAAAAAAAATAATTCCTGGGAAAGGAATCAAGTCACAGTATTAAAATCAATCCATGTTGACTCTTAATCTAACTTCTAATTTCATATTTAATGATTTAATGGAATTAATATACCTATATTAATTATATTGTGAAATATACTAATACAAGTCTAATATCCATTGACTAGCCAAATACTTAGGATCATATACTAACTCAGGTTGGAGGGAACATCAGGAGGTCTCTAGTCCACAGTGTTCAAAGCAAGATCAGCTCTGAGATCAGACCAAGTTTCTTGGCACTTTGTTTACTCTGGTCTTCTAAACCTCCAGGGATATACAACCTCCCTGGGCAACGTGTTCAAATGTTTGACTGTTCTTATGGGGAATTATTTTTCCAGTCTGAATCCAAACTGGATCTCTTTTGGACAGATGAAATTACTCTTTCTTTTATTTTCCTGAACTTACTGGACAAGAACCTTTCAGAGGGTACACAGACAACTGGACAATACTATCACTGAATTCACCTGTCATTTTGAGATAGAAACCACAAGCAAACCACATGCAAACCACATGTGCCAAATGGGAGCTCAGTTACATAGAGTGCATTTTCTTAGTACCCTGAAGGATTTTGATGCCTTTATCATCTTCCCAAAATATAGGTTAAAAAATAATGTTTTAACTACTTAAACTACATCAAATAAATCTCCATCTGCCTGAACATTCTCTGGAACTGTTAATGCAAAGTCCTTTTGAGAAGTATAAAAGAAAAGGGTTGACACTCAAACAGCAAAACTAATTTGTTATGGGTAAAGCTTCATGCTCCTGTATACCTCTGCAAAATTTTTCTTATGCATGTTAAAGGGACACTGTAACTTGACTGAGTATTGGTAGAGGCAACTCAGTTGACTGAGAAGGTAAAGCTTGTTTCACACATGACAACTAGCAGAGCTTGGCTTCTTTAGTCTGGAAAAAGGAAAGCTGAGCAGGAACTGATTGCTTTCTATAATTTCATCAGGAGTGCAAACATTGAGAAAAAAAAAGCTACGGAATTTAAAGAAGAGATTTAATGTCAGCATGTGGGAGTGCGAAAACTAGAAGAAAATATCAGACCATGGACCTTTGAGGACGAAGAAACCAACATCTGAAGAACAAATTGACTGTTTCAATAATGTAGACTATTTTACACAAGTGTTTCGGGTTTTATGTTGTTTTGCAGTTTATTGTGCAATCCCCTATACATTCTATTGTAAATTCTGGAAAATTCCTTCTTCCCTCATGGCCCTGAACCTTACTCTCCAATTGGTCATTTTCTTGCTGCAATGCAGTGGTTTTTCCTATATGATTATTCCTACCCCCCGTTTTACATAGTCCTCCCATGTCCCTCCCTAACTCCGCCCCAGTTACACCCCCTTCTGGAAGGTTCTCGCCCTACCCTATATAAGGTGAGAGCCAGCTCAGTAAAGTGCCCTTTCTGCCTTGGATGCCAGAAATGTGCCACCTCTTCTTTCCTGACATCAGGGCCACATAAGCATAGGAGCAAAATAGGATGTATAAATAAATTCAGGATGGAAAATTGGGTTTTAGTCACCATAAGCTAGCTTTCTTGAAGAGATTTCCATTAGAAATAGTAAAGGCAAAGACTACATAATTTTTAAAAAGAGTTTATAATAGCCAATGAAAGAGTTGCTTGTGACAGCAGATGACTGGATCTGGTGAAAGATTTCCTGTTTGATATTCTTAGTTCAGCAACTGACCTTTTCCCAAGTCTCTTAAGGACTTATTCTCAGAAATGCTAAACCCAGTTCAAATTCATTTAATCTTATTCTTCTGAGAGCAGTTCCTTTAACTGTAAAATGGGTGTGCCATTTAAGTTGAATGTGTATTTATAACCCTTAAGATAATTAAAAAAAAATCAGTGAAAATTAAGAACACATCCTGAACTTTTTTTGAAGCAACATAGGAATGTCAGATTTCCAAGGTTATAGAAATAGGCAGCTAAATTAATGAGAATGTTTGAAAATCTTCTTATAATGCAGAATTAAGTCTGAACCATGATGTGATCAGGAGCTCTCTGGGTACTTTCTACTCTTCATAAGGAAATTCTACTAGCACAGTTTAGGAGTATACAGCAATTATTTATTTATTAATATTCATGGAGAATGGCTACTAATAACATACTCCCAGGTTAAACACTTGAAAGCTCATAATGCAGGCATGTCATAAATCTGTCGGTACAGCAATCATCACATAGGAGATGAAGGTGCATTTTCTGTTACTCAAAGTGTTGCTGCATTGCTGCATCTAAAAGCTTTTTCCTAGGGGTTTTTCATACTGATGTTTTTCTCTCAAGTCATTGAGTTAGCAATTGTTGACATCTCATCTTTTGTCTTTCTTATCTTGCATAGAATTAAATTTTATTTCCTCTTACAGCTTAATGAGCCAAGGTCAGAGTTCCATTTTAAAAAAGGCAGGCTTTGCCCCACACACAGCTGAATTCCTAGGCTGAGTTATAGCAGTGTCCTATCTGAATGATCAAAACTTTGATGTTTGTAGATCCAACACTGAGTATAAGGGACTGCCCTCCTTTAGTATCTGTAGTACTAGTCAGACCTGAGAATACTCACAGTAAAAGTTAATTCTCTTACTCTGTCTCCTTTATTGTAATTCTTATTCAGACACTAAATAAATTGAAAGTTTTTCATTACTTCATTGTAATTTTGCAATATAGGTAGATTCCGTTACATGCATATATTAGGAGTAGAAACATGTCTGATAAGAATTATGCTTAAATGCAAATATAAAAATATTACATATATATTATTGAATAACAAGCTATATGGGAAGGGAAGAAGTTACATTTGCATCATAAAAAAAGTAGAAAATTACTGAAGTTTAGAGTTTATGGTAATCCAAGATGAGCCATCAGACAGAAACATTTTTCTAAAATGGACCATTTCAGTATTTAACAGACATTTTTCAGTATGACAGTAGCAATCACTGCCTGCAGAACAGTCATGTCTGTACACTCACCCTCAGAGTTTTTGTGCTGATTACCCCTTCAAACTGTGGATATCTGGAAACAAATGTGTTAGTCGGTTTGACAGCAGACTATTTGGCCTTGGCCTTGGGTTTATGTTTTCTAGAAAGAGACAGCTTGGCTTTAAGCAGAACTTACATTATTTTAGCTTTTGTTCTGCCTTGGTTTTGATAAAGTTGCCATTTGAACTAACAGCCCTCCCTATTCTTAATAAATGACACATTAAAATGAAGCATAAATTTATTCCAACTGGGAATGTAAAGATTCTCAGCTGAGGCTAGATTTTTGAACCTTGAAATATCATCAAAAAAACTGTACTGCATTTTGAGTTGACATCATTATGTTGCATTAAAAATAGTACAATAATGGATAGGCAAAATTCTGAGCTTTTAAATATAAAATATTTGTAAAGAATGAAGTGATTCACAGACTCACATAATAAGCAGCGCTTGCCTAGTCTTTCTTGCCGGTATGAAGTGTTACAATAATGCGTAGTACTACACATGACTTGCCAGGGGGATTGGAGCAGATGATCTCCAGAGGTTCCTTCCAACCCTAACACTTCTGTGATTCTGTATTCTAAATGCTATATGTTCTTATGTAATTAGTAAATCCCTAAAAATTATATAAGGACTGAATTCTAAATGAATTTGCATAAAGGATTCTCAAATATTCTAAGTAGGCAAATCATTGTTCAAATTAATTTACCTTTTACAGTTGATTTATAATCCCTAGAAGAGACCACTGCATGATAATTTGCGCACTCTTCTGTTACAAACTGTAATCAGTAATAATTTCCATCCTTAGTGTTTCTCCTGGATATCTGTTAGATTTTTACTGAACCTATTACTATTTTTTGTGTTACTATCAGGATGCTTAATGGATCAAAGAGCTTTGCAAGAATTTTTTTTTTTTTTTGCAAGAATGACATCAACAGTTCCTTCCTTCATTTTGTATCATGGTATTTTATTTTCTAGTTCAAATTTGCTAAAACGTTCCATGGACAAGGTAACTAGAACTATTCAAATAGTGACAAATCAATATCAACAAAAATATTTAAAGGGAAACTATTACTGTGATCTATGCAAGTATGTATCCTTACATGTTTTCAGATACCAATTCAATGTATGTATATCTTACTGACTTCTTTCTTCCTTATGTATTACTGCTGTTATTTTTCCAGCTCATTCTTTATTCTGAAAAAAAAAGAGTGAATAAATTTTTGACCATAATAAAACTTGTCAGATATTTTGAAGTTCTGATTTATTCCTAAAAAAACCCTCAACACCACCCCCCCAAAACCCCACAACAAAACAATAATTAAAAAAAAAAAAACACCAAAAAAAACACCAAAAACCAAAAAACCCAAAAGAAACATGGTTGAGATTTTCAAGATTTTTATAGTAGATCATTTAATTCTTTGCTCTTGTAGAAATGGGGGCACAAAGCAGAATCCACCCAAACATGATTTTGTGATATGAACAATAGGATTTAATATACTTCTTGCATCTTTAATTCTATAAAATATTGCCCTTCATAAGCACTCCTCATTTTGATTGGATACAATTTCAAAGTAAGCTTTTATGATCATTCTGCAATTCTACTTTTTTATTGAAGGTACTTTTTTTCCAAAATTTACAACAATCTCTACGGGCACTAAGTCTTCCAACATTTGCTGTTTGAAACTGACATTCTTTTTTGTCCTCAGGACAGTGTCATTTTCTCAACAGGTGTATTAATGCTTGGGGAATGTCAAAAGACACTTAATGAGAAATCACTTGTGTGAGAAAGGATGTCGTATTTCCAAACATGATTGAAAGCTCCACTTGACTTTGACCCTGATATCTTATTTCCCTTCCACTCTCACAGTTTCAAGTTAGTCACACTGCTTGACACAACCACATCCATCAAATAGACTGTTTTAAGTTATTATACAGCAGTTTACATTGTCCAAACTTGTCCTGAACTTCACAGGTATTTTTCCAGCTTCTCACTGTAATGAAACAAATAGTGGTGAGGACTATAACCATAGAAAGAAATCTTGCATATTTACTGTGGTAGCTTAGAGGATTACTACTAACTATTGTAGCAGCAGAACGTAAATACCTAAAATTAGAGAGAAATTGTACTGTCATTTCTCACCAAACCCATCTTACAACATTCCCTGTGCCATCCTGTCTGTCCTCCATATATATTGTAATCCTCAATCCCAGTATGAGAAGTGCTGCCTTTCAGTAAGTGAGACAGCAAGACTTGACTCAGTCTTTTTTGTTTCAGGTACACAGCCACCATACTCCTGACTCTCCCTTTCCTATTGTTTAAAAGCCACCATTCACTCTACAGATCCTGTGGCCAGCATACAAAGGGTTTTACCCATGCCACAAAATGTTTTCCAAGTAGCAGCAGGTCCTGGAGTCTGTTACCTCATTCTAGGCTGAATGGTATGCTGGTGGCATTAACTTGTTCTAACCTATGTTTTCTACATAGTCCAAGGCACTGGTACAGTCTGACAACTACTGCTAAAGCAAATTACCTTCAAGCATGCTTTCTCCATTAAAAAAA
>VXBX01007721.1:532197-598985 GCA_013400415.1 Scytalopus superciliaris | reverse complement strand
TATATATATATATATCTTAGGTAAACTCCTTTATAACATATGTTTTGTTTGAGTTCTGGATGAAAGGGTCTTGGGCTTCCAAGCAGGTCAGTCTGTTCAATTAGAGCAGAAAGTAAAAGTCCTGCCCCAATAATCATACCCACTGTTTGTTTAAGATCCTTGTAAGCACTGACTGCAAAGTAGTGACAGTGCTTCTGCTCTCCCTGTACTGCAGTCAATTACACTTTGCTACTGACATCTAATACTCTTTAACTCACTCTGAAGAAAGTATGGGCAATTCACATGGAAAATTCAAGGGATACAATTCTGTGATGGCCAGACAAAGCATAAGCAGTTATTTTAGATATTGACACCTTTCCAGTTTAAAGCATACTTCATTTTAAGCACGCTGATAAATTAGCAGAGCTGAATATCATGTCTGGCTACCAGGTCTTGTTCATGTGATTTTGGTAACTTTTATTTAAGAATATCACCCTGTTCCTCTGCAACATAGTTTGTCTCTCCACACTTCATTCATCTCTCATCTGCAGAAGAGAGAAGAGCTTATTACCAATGTAACACAGAGAAAACCCATTTCCTCAGTAAGAAAAACAGCTAAACCAAGGCCATTAGAAGCTAGAGTACAAGGCAGCAAAACTACAGCTTTTGAAGAACCAGCAGCTGCCTTGAAATCCTGTGCTTGTGGTGAAATTGCAGGAAATGGCTACTTTTCCACTGACTTAATTGGCACTTCACTGAACCCAAGTAGGATTCATTCTTTCATACTTTTATGTTCCGACACAAGGAAAAGACTCTATTAGCTGCTTATGATGTATACTGAACCCTTAGTCAGTTAACAGGATCTATCAATTTGTTCAGTCCATCTAGTTCAGGGAAAAATCAGACAAAAAAACTTTAGTTCTCTTTAGTACATTAATTGAGCTGCAGACAGCTGTCAATAGAAAAGACCTGAATCAGTGCATTTGTCTAATATTTTGGACTTCAGTACTGGGGCCAGAACTCAAGAGACAGAAAGGTGCCCCTCCATAGGTACCCTTACTCTGCGAGGTATCTTCCAATAACATGTTTACAAGAATTTCAATTCTACAACCATTTTTTCCCAATGTTTGTGATTTTTATGGAACAGAAATATTTCAGTTGTCATACATTTATACAGTATAACATTGTTCAGAGACAAGATTTTGACCTGCCTGTAACAGTGGTAGAAAACCTTGTTTGAATGAGTATGCAAAAAATGCAAGCTTAAAACAAAAGTATGGCACAAGGGAGGCTTTTCTTAATTATTTTGCTTTAAAAGCTAGGGCTTAGTATTTCTACTGATAATTACTTACAAAAACCAGTATTTTAAAAGTATATAGATATCTGAAAACAGTGTGACGTATATGTACCTAAAATATGTCCACCAGGATTAGTCTCAACATTCCTTTACTCTATCTGATAAAATAACTAAATTATAGAACAGAAAGTGCTAGAAATTTAATGTGGAAATATATTTAAGCAAGATTTCTGGTTTTAAAAGCTCCAGAGGAGCAAGGTCTTCATTTGAGGTTGATTACTGCAGCTTAAAGCCCTATTGGGCTAGGCAGCTTGACATTTAGTGTAAAAAGACTGGATAGAGATCCTCTAAAATAAAATACTTACTTCATTGTGGCCTTTGAGTAATTTGTTCTTCCTGTGACTATTTCCTAGCTTATACTTGTCAAAAAAAAAAAAAAAAAAAAAAAAAAAAAAAAAAAAAAAAAAAAAAAAAAAAAAAAAAAGAAAGTAAAAAAGCAACTCAAACTGTAAACAGGAAGGGCTGTGTGTAGGGGTAAATGTCTGAAAGTGAACCACTGGACCTTAACGCAGAGCCTGCTCCTTGCCAGCTGCAACTGTTATGGACTGCTTGTAAATTTTGAGAAGACCATGTCTGAAGAAAAGTGGCATGTCCCAAATTCTCCAGAGACATGAAACACAGGATGCTGCTCACACATTGTATTATACATATAGATTATTCAGGTTGGGAAGATGGAGGGCTTGGGGCTCTGAAAAGAAGAGCATGTGGTGGAAAATAAGATTTCACTAAATTAAGTAGTCTTCATTATAAAAAGGGAGCATGGAAAGAAGAAGACAAAGATCTTACATGGAGGAAAGATCCTGGAAGTGGGGAAAGATCCTGAAGATTTGACAGTTGCAGGGAGACACTGGCAGCCACCCAGAGGCCTTGGCTAACGGTGCCCAAGACAGGTGATTGCAAGCAGCAGCACAGCAGGAGCTGACATGACTTTTTGCCTGCCCATTCTGTGCCAGCAGTGCCGTCCCTGCTGGGCAGCCCAGGCCTAACAAGCTGGGGAAGAGCAAGTGAGTGAGTGCATGAGATCATCAAGCAGAATAAAACTTCGAATCCTGTTGGTTCTTAATTTATACCTCAATATCCAGCTCCCCTATGGGCTGTTGTTTACTCCATCGTGCCCATAAGACAAGTGATATCAGAAGTGGGTTGCAATCAGTGAACCTTGGTCCAGAAGTAGTGTGTGCATGTGTGTCTGTGTGCATGTGTGTGTGTGTGTGTGTGTGTGTGTGTGTGTGTGTGTGTGTGTGTGCAGGTGACAGGTGCACAGCTTACCACACTCTTGGTGTCTATCAGTCTTGGTGTGAAACCTTTCTGGGGATTTAACTGGTAACACAACACTGCTGTGGAAATAAGAGCAGTTGTTTGACATTTAATTCAGTGCTTTTATCTGCATAGAAAGTGATGGTCTCTAAGATAATAAAAGACAGCAAAGCAGAATGAAACTAATGCTGTAGTGTCATCCATATTAGTAAGCACCTAGACATTTCAGTCTTCAGTTTAATTTGTCTTAGTTGAATATGTTCACCATTGATTTCTCAGGAGGCAAGAGGATACTTCTTTTAGGTGACCAATTTAATTCTCAAAATAGGACAAACTATGAGGTAGTCTTGCCTTGAATTTATACAGGGGATTATATTTTGTCAATTACACACACATTTAAATATGAAAAGTAGTAAGAGAGAAAAATTGGATTGGTAGATGTAATTCCACAATATCCATATGTGAATTGAGTGGAAACAAGCTGGATTAAGTCTAGTATTAAGTTAAAAATAAAAACAAAAAACAAGGAAGGAAAGAAGGAAGACAAATTATGTATTATGTGGACAAACACAGTAGGAAGTTAGCTCACTGTAGTCATATTTTCTTAAATTAGACAGCAAATGCATCCAGAAAGGTTTCATGAGCAATGATTCCTTTAAGAACTACAAAAATGAGAAGAGCAAGTGCACTTATGCTCTATGTTTTAACATGTTTTCTCTGTATGCAGGGAAGCATAAGCTTTGATCATTTGATGTCCCTCCATGTTTTAATGATTTCTTGGTGTCTTTCTAATAATTTGTTATATTTGTTGTGCATAAACACTTGCTTTTTAGTGTAGGGATGCATAGAATTTGTTTGGTTTGATTTGTAAGTAGTTAACTGTTGAAAAAACCTTGCTGATAATTTTGGAATTATATTAGGTCTTCAAAGATATAAAAGCATATCTGTTAAAATGTAGACAGGTCACACATGGCTATCTAAGACTGTGCCAAGATTTTATGTCCATAGCTTTAGAGGATGATCCTAAGATCATTCATTTGAACCCCTCCACAGATTATTGCAGGGAAAACAAATATTAAACCCTTTATGGCAGAATCAAGATGATTTCATGGTGGGTTGGGTATTGGTTCCCCTTAGTATTTTTCTGTGTCTCAGAGACTAGGGATTTGGGTGCATTGCCTCAGGGAGGGTTATTCAATTTTTAGAATGCTAGCATACAACACAACTGACCCTTTTTTCTTCCCCCTGTTGAGTTACAGGAAGATCAGTGTCCCCATTCTTAGAAAAGAGGGCAATCTGTTTAAATAATAAGAAGTGGGAAATTAGTTTATGGTTCAAAATCAAGTTTGGAATCTGTGCTAGAGAGTCTGAAGCAGATTAGATATATCCTTAACAGGAAATATTGCCATAGAAACTGAGGGAATAGTTACTAGCTGTTAGAAGCACAGAGGTAGAACTTATTTTAATTTTGGAGGCTTTTTATTATTGTGAAATCTTTGCAGTTTCAGCAGAAGCAATATCTACAATCCCCTGAGATTTATGCCTTTATTTTATTTTTTATCCTTCATGATGCTCTATAAACTTCTCTGGCCTGCCCAAGGATTCTAACTTCTGTTCATTATTTCATCATAATAAAACTTATTTCAAGGTACATTAGGCTTCTTCAACCAGAACACTAATATGATATGTTTGTTTCAAACAAACAAACAAATGAAAAAATGTGGTAATGGGAGCGACATTTTTTTCATTCAGCACTAAGTGAACTGAGACTGTCTCAAAATCTCTAGTCGGTTTCAGAGCTATTAACTGTGTTGTTCTCTGCTTCAAATGTTTTGAAAGGAACAGGAATGTATAGGAAGAAAGTGATTTATGTAGTTTTAAGGGGAAATCTGATTTCAGAAAAATATCTCAAGAAAAAAAATTGTTCCAAAAAATAAGAAAAGTTATCAGGACAACTTCACCTGGCAGTTTCTAGTCACACTCATGGTAATTGCAGAAACATGTGGCAGTGGCCTCAAAAGAATATGGTATATATATATACACATACATAAAAATGGAGGTGATCATCTGCCTTCTGTCTTTTCTCTGTATATAGTTTTCCCAAAACCAAATCTGTCCAGGTGTCATGGTTTAACCCCAGCTGCCCAGTCACTTGCTTGCTCTCCATCCTGCCCAATGGGATGGGGAAGAGAATTGGAAAAAAAAGGTAAAACCCAAGGGTTGAGATAAGAACATCATCATCATAATCTTAATTCCAAGAAAAACAAGTGATGCACAATACAATTTTTCACTGCCTGCTGGCTGATGCCTAGCCAGTCTCACAGAAGGGATCCCTCAACTATACCCACTTTATATATCAGGCATGGTGTTCTATGTTATGGAATATCCCCTTGGCTAGCTGTCCTTGCTATGCTGTCTCCCAGCTGCTAGTGCACTTGCTCACTTGCAGAGTATTGGAAACTGAACAGTCCTTGATTTAGCAACAGCCCAGCTTACTAACTACTCATATGTGAAACAAAAATCAAAGTAAATTTTTGGCTCAAACCTAAGATTTTTAAAGTAGGAGATTTGTATTCAGAATTTGACCCTGGACCTAATGGTGTGTACTGGCTTTGCCAAAGTTAAATTACAGGAATAATTTATATAAGTCGGTCAAGGATAGCTTCAAATACATGGAAAACTATATTGAATGCCACTTGGACGCAATTACATTCTTGATCCAAAATATCACTTTTAAGAGTGCATTAGAACAAAATTAAATGAGGACATTCAGACCATGAAAGCAAACAAGTGGAAGTAATTTGTTAGCTACAATTGTATACTGCACCAATTTTTGAATGAAATGAAAAAAGGAATCATACATTTAAGGACTCTTGGTAATGTGAAAGTAAAATATCTCCTTTAGTTAGGAAATCTGTCCTCATCTGTGAGAACTAAACTCAATGCTCCTACCTAAATATTCATATGTCTATGGTAATAAAAAGATGCGAACTTTCTCAAGAAACATGAACTAATTTCACTGTCTGTTAGACACTAGATCAGCTATTATTGGGTCATAACCACCTTGCGGGGGGTGAGTGTGTGTGTGGTGGGGGCAGGGATGGGTCAAACCTCACAGGGCTAGGGTGACATTGTATCCCTCCTGGCAGCCCCTGGAGCCCAGCTGGGGAAACCCTGTAGCAGTTGCCGGTCACAAACAGCCCAGGAAACCTGTAACATCGCATAGCTCCTGGAATCGCTGACCCAGCTCGGATTGGCAGGGACAGTGAAAACACAGCCCCTCACCCTGGTCTGGGACCCCAGAGCAGCCAGTGGGTCAGAGGCCCCACCTGGGCTGTTTGGCTGTAGACACCAGAGCAGATAAAACCAGAGGTTTTGGGATGCCACGTTATGTCCCTGCCACCTGGACATGTGAGAGCTGGACTGCCGCAAACTCTCAGGAGTAGTTATCTCTCACTCTTTCTCTCTTCTTGCTCCCTCTGCTTCTCTTTCTTTGATCCTTTCTTGATGCTTTCAGTGGCTTGGAGCTGGAGGGATTGGATTTTGACTTAAGTGTTGTGAATTGATTGGATCTTGACTTAAGTGTTGTGTATTAATATGGCCTGGGTCGATATTGTGGTGGAACATGTCTAGCTTGTGTAGTGTTGTTTTTGAACCTTTGCCAGTTCCCCTTATTTTCTCCCCTAAATTAATAAAGAAACCCCTTGGGAACAAGTCTGTGTCTTATTCTCTTGATGCTATCTTGAGGTATTAAAGAACCTTATATATATATTTTAAAGTAAAACTCCTAGCTGAGCCAGTGAGCTTGCAGCTCCTGGGGCTGGAGTGTTACACTGTTTAGGACAGCTGGGTGAAAAATAAAATGCCAAGAATATGGCCGAATTAGACAGAACATTTTTTAATATATCAGAGACATTATGTCATACACTGCAAATATGGTGCAACTGTTAGAAAGACAATCTTTGCCCATTTTTGGACTCTTTTTCCCCTAGTGACCTGTAGTTATGAGATTTAAGGATTCTTACCATGTCAAAGATAAGTAATTTCAATTCATTTGTCAATGAGCTTCCTCTCAGTTAATTTTCAGTTTTAGTTCATTAGGAGGCATTTCTTCATGAAAATTAATATCTAGTGCACAAGAAAGTTCTATCTCTTAAATCACAATTCAAACCTAACCCCTTGATCAACTGCCTTAGATCACTGACTTGTTTATAAATAAATTTTAAAAATAAATCAAAGCAAGAAAACATGTCCTTTCTACTTTGGCAGTAAGCAAATAATTCCTTCCTAATCCATGCCACACCTGTCCTCTTTGTTCCTGAACCTTTCAAAAGGCAAGGGCCAGGATGCCCAAGAACTACAGCATAATTCCTGTCAGTCCATTATTCTTAATTCTTCAATGAATGGCACTGCAGATAGCACTAGAAGAGATATTATTCTTTTATATATGCTTGGGTGAAGTTTTTCAAAGTAAAATGTCAATTAAAAAAAAGAACTTCAGTTAAAAAGTTTACTTTGCATGCCTATGTAAGTTATGATTTCATAACACATGAGAATCTCATTCCAGGAAAAGAAGTTTCATGTGTGACATTTGTAAGCCACATAAGTGAAATACTAGTGAAAAATCTGATTTTATTTCTATGAAGCTGTCAGATTATGGCATACTTGATATTTCACAGTAATAGAGAAAAAGTAGCTAAAATGTTCCATAACTACCTTCTTTGTTACCACCAAGTTGCCCCTGTGAATTGTGTAGAAGATCAATAGATATATTGCCTTCCTTATCTATGAAATGCAATCTCATTGATTTAAAAGCAAAACAGAGACATACACATACACAAAATCTCCAGCCATTCACATCCATTCTTTTTAATTGAATGCTTATGTGCCTTGGTCTCTCAACACTCTACTGATAACAAAACTCCTTTCAAGTCTCTAAGCCATGAACTCTTTTTCCAAAGACATTGTATCTTTACTGGATTTCTTCTTCAAAAACTATTGTGGTTTAATTTTTTCCCCTTTTCTTCTCTAGCCCTGTGTAGTGTTCCAAAGATTTTTCTTTCAGCTTTCTAAAGCAGCAGAAACATGTTTCTCTATTTCTCACTTTTCTCTCCTGCATTGAGATAAATTTGAGTGGCAGCCAGTTGAGGGGATTAAAATGGGAAGAAAATAACTTCAGATCAAATATTTAGCTGATATCTTTCTTCCTAGATTATCAGCAGGAGATGTACATATATGTTTTTAGGTAAGTTACTGCTCAGCAAACCATCTGCTTTTGATTGCAGTGACTATAAAAAAAATAATAACTTGTAACATCTAGCAAATGTACTTCAAAAAGTATAAGTGACTGACTGCTAGAAATACAGATAAAAACTTGCTATTTATTATTTAGATTAAAGTTACATTAAAAAAACAAAAGGCTATACTTCACTGCTGCATACAAGCTGCGTACTCTACAGAAAAGCCCTGACACGGTGTAGGTCAAGCCACGCAGCAGGAGCAGCAACAGGCCCTCAGACGTGAATAGACTGCTAGGATTTCATCCTGAGCAAACTGATGGAGACACAAGTAGTGGGATCCAAGAAAATGGACCTTTCACTACAGCCCTGGCCCTTGTTCCACTGGGGATATGGCCCCACTTGTGTTCTGCACCGGGCATAAGTGGGACATTGCCTTGGGCAATGGGACAGCTGGCTGTCCTGCACTGGGGAGGTGTAATCCACTCTAGTCCAGTACCAGGTTCTCCTGAGGGGGTGAGACCAACCACTGCCCAACAAATATTTCAGTCAGTTGGAGGAGCACATGGTACCTCACATGAGCTTATTTTAAAATGGATGATAATGGCCATGTGAGTGCTGTTGATAGAGTAACATGCTGGTGGCTCTTGTCCTGGAATGCCCAGGAGAGGCACTGCCATGGGGGACTAATACCAAGACAGGTAGCATACTATCAGGTGGACAACACCAATAATGGCCAGACTGGGCATGGATTGAGGTGGGAGTAGTCAGAGTTGCCCAAAGAGTCCAGTTTCCCTAAGTTTGTTCCCTTTTTTCTTCAATATCAGCATCAGTAATTAGATGAATGCTAATTGACACTAAATTAAGTGAAATTCCTATAGTCAACAGTGCCCATGACATACCCATGCTGTGTGATTAAAAGGCAGAGTTTAGTTGCGAACTCTGTAGACAAGTACTGGAGAATGATGGAGTGGAAAATTTGAGTGTATATCCCAGATAATGAATCAAATGTTATGGTTACTTGTCTGAATAGACAATCAGTCTATGCAGACAGTCACTGGGGTTGCCAAGGTGAGCAGGTGTACAGGGGCATTTACTGCACCAGGTAAATCTCATGGAAAGCCAAGAGAGCTGCCAGGAGTCCACAGGTCATGCAACAGTCCCCCATTCCCTCCCCTTCCCACAGTATAAAACAAGGGACTAGAGAGCCCTAGCAATCAGGCACTCAGCAAACAGGGTGGGCAGGAAAAGGAATAGCACTGTAGCTCTGCCAGCTCAACCAGGAACCAATGGTACCCACCCAATGGAAAGCCACAGCTTCTCTAAGCTCTGCACTCACCACAGCTGAGGCAGCTACCCAGACAGAACCAGCCACTCCAGTGGGAACATGCAGCCAACCAGGTGAAAGGTGCAGGATGTGCCTTGCTCTTATGTCAGTACCCGACACCATCAGTGAGTACAGTGAGTTTAAGAACCCAACAAGGGCTTACTCATGTATTTAGTTTTTACACAGTAGGCAGTTTCTGTCTGCCCTATAATGAATGGAAGCTTTGCCAGTGTCTAACTAGGACTAGATTTTCACCTAGAAGTCAGTGGAATTACTTGCAAGCTATAAAGTAAATTACAGGAGTGAACTTATGGAGGACTAGAACCGAATTTATTTGGAGTGTCTTACAGTATTTTATGGATTGATCTTGGGGTCACTAGATTTTAGTTACTGTAAAACCTGTTTTACCACATCAGTTTGCAAGTTCACAGAACAATGTTGTTTGCATTACAAAACTTCTTTCTGTGTTCAACTGCAAAGTCTTATATTACCTATAAAATTGCAGTTACACAAAATACTGTTCTCAGAATTTACTTACAAAATGAACAGGTGCCAAACAGGTAAAACAGATTCTGTGTTTCAATACATGAGACATAGCTTGCTCATATTTAAGCATAATATCTATAAATAATTCACATTTTAGAAACATATGGGTAATGTGGCCTATTGCCACTCATTAACAGCCATTATCCATTTCAGAGGTGAAAATGATTTGATAGATTTTAGCTCATGCAGGAGATGAAATGTAAGTTCTAGAGTAGATAATAAAAGTTTCTTCAAAAAACTCAAATGTGGATCATGAATTACATTGTTTGTATACTAAAATCTGGTGTAGCAATTCTCTATGACTTTTGATAGCAAATGTCCATTAGGGCCTTTAAAAATTAGTGTAAATGTAAAATAAGTTAAGATTGATCACATTTAAATGACAGTAATGGCTGTTGAATCCTGATTTGAACTTTTTCAGATAATTCTGATTATAAAAAATCTAATCGTTGCTAAGTTAGTGTTTTCTATTTGGTTTAGATTACCATCTGATTCAGATTGTATGCTAGTATCAAGTGTTCTTCCCTATGCTCTTCAGCAACCATAACCTCTGCTGTTATTCATCCCTTCCCTCCTCTCTTGCTCTACTTTATCTTTGTGTGCTTCTTTCCCCAGATATCCTGTGCTCCCATCCTTCAGTCTTCATTGTGCCCAGAAGGTTTCATCTAACTACAGAAAGGGAAAGGGGGAAAAATGTGAAGTTCTGGTGACTTCCTGCAGTTACATTATTAACATCAGCAGTGTCTTTCATACTAAAGAAAACCAGCTGTAGAGATGACTAGCAGACCATATGAAGCATATGCCAAGAGGACAGTGTAGACTGATGGCAAGCTGTAAACTTGTGTGTCAAAGCCAATTTATCTTTTACAATTTCAGGCCACACAGCAAAGTGGATTAAGGACCTCAGCCATCAACAAGCACTCTGGCAAATCCACAACCTGTCAGCAGCTTCTCTGCCTTAGCTGAGCTGAAAAGAAAGGAATTGATGGTAAATCAATAGTGCTCAATTGTCATATGCAATACTGCATAATGGCAACAGTAAATAGCCAAGCCAAGCTATTTATGATAGTTCTCTGCTTTGAAGAAAGCATAGAGTAGATGCAGCTTTCTGGAAATAGATTCTAATTGTCTAAGTGTTTGGCAATTAAATTGTTCTTTTTGTGCTGATTTCCCAATATGCATGAGAAAGAGTTTGCTCTCTAGTACTATATTGAAATTACAAATATGGATGTGACTATCTACAGAATTCTCAGTTCATTTCAAGGTACTCAGACACTACTAATATTTCTCTCAGAAGAAAATGTAAATAGATTTAGTATTCATGTACCTATGGAAATAATTGTGGGAGGATATACAGGAATGGTGTACAATTTTCTTTATCAATTTAGAAATTATACAGGGTAACAGTCTTCATCCTGAAAGAGATTATGCCAATGCATTGTTTATGTGACCATGCCTGTGATGCAATGTGATCCTCTAGTGAGAGGACAAAGCTGGAATTCCACTTTGCATTCTGTCTTTAGCTGCCAAATATTAAATATTTGCTAAGATGTGAAGCTTAAAGTACATGTTTCTGTATCTCTTGACTGATATTTATATGGATACCAGATTATATTGGCCTAGTTCATCATGATATCTGAAGTAATTTATTGTGGTTTCTCTGTGAGATATAAAATCACTGAATTCAGACTTGAGTACCAATACTTTATATGCAAGTTTTATCATATGTGTATGATAGAAATTGTTGAAGGACAGATAGCAGTTTCTCACATCTTTTCTCTGTTACAACACTGTGACCTAGGGTTTTTGGACCACCATTCTTCTTACCAGTGTTTTTTTGCTTTGTCATCTTGCCTCCTGTCTTGAAAAGGGATTTATATTGATGATGCATTTACTCAAATGGACTTTTGTAAAACATGCCATAATCAGTCTTTTATAAATGCAAACTTCATGTCTTTATTAGAAAACAATTTTTTGCAATATTTCTAGTTAAAGTAGTTCCTCTGTCCAATTTATTCTTTGACTCTGATAAGCACTGAGGAGGAAAACCTAAGGAATTTTGGTTTTCTGAGTTATCTGTTGTATCTCAAGCACAGAAATACACACACACACCCTCTCTCCCTCCAACCCAACTTGAATAATGCTGCCATTACCATATTTCTGTCTCTGATGAGTAGGAAAAATTGCAGATGTTGTGTGGTAAACAGTAGAACACCATAATTTCAAATTGTACAACAACTATTTTCTTGGAGTTACTTTGTACCAATTGACTAGATTAACAGGAACTTGCCTAAAATTTCCTCTCTCTGTATTAGTGCTGTCTCAAACTAGTTAGCCATGGTGATGAATTGTACCACACCAGAATTTCAGCATTGATAAAGATCTCAGTTCATAAAATAATTGCCATTATGATTCACAAGATTTCCTCTGCTTAAGGAAACTGTCATGTGCCGGTGTCTGAAAGTTGAGCATTTCTCATCTTTGAACTTTCTCCTCCACTAATAAAGTGCTTATAGCCTAACTTTTATCTGTTCACCAGTTGCACCCAGTGCAACTGTTAAATCAGTCATATTACACCTTAAAAGTTGGAATTGCTTAGTGACCTCTTATTAATAAAGTCAAAGTAGCTTATGTTTTGTTTTTTTTTTCAAGACAGAATTTTTATTTTAATATGTATACATTACATATCCTTTTATATAGTATGAAATCTCAGGAAGACATTTGCCTAACCTCATCAGTTTACATTTACTTTTGTATTCAAATTAACTAACATATGTGACTGCATTTCCTTAGGCAGTGATGTCTTTTATTTAGTTTTGAATTTACCTTCAAATTGTAAAAAAACTATTATATTAAGATAGCAATACCTTGGTATACCTTTCTTTACTCCTGACTGTACCACATTAAGTGAGGTAGAGTCCAGTGTGATGTCCTGTTATCACTGATGTGAACTGGGACGATGAGCTTCACTCTTGTTTAACTGTTCCATATGTACAATTTCAAAGGAGTTTTCTGGAAGTCTAAGCAGTGTTATTTTCTTTAAGAAGAAAAGCCTGAAAACATCTTTGTAGGCAAGATGTAGGTTAGAGATGATTATGTATTAACTAAGGAAAAAAAAAAAAAATCAAAACAGAACCCTGAAATAAAACCTTATCATACCTTATTCTCCCTTTGGGAAAAAGAATGAGAAAGGGAATTCACTGTAAATGCTAGTCATATTGTTTAATGCACTATTCAAAGGTATTCAAATATTAGAGAAAGGACAGTTAATTTGTGAATAAAACAGGAAGAAGGATATGCACATTTAAATACAGTCTTATGCTTCTACTCTGGATACTTAAATGAGCTAAATCTGTTATCTGTATTATGTATTATATCTTTTATGCATTATGTTTCAGTCCCTTCTCTGTTTCTATTTATACTGAAGCTTTCTTTTGAGAAACCTAACTACCATATGTCAAATATATAAACAATATTCCATACAGCTGTGTTTCTTAAACAAACAAACAAAAAACCACCCCAAATCTAGTCAATATATTGTGCTTCACATCTGTTGTGGTGGTGCACAAATTTTCCCCCTAAATAATACTGAGTTATCTTCACTTTGGGTGTACATAAAATTAAAATTTTCACTACCAGACAGACATACTGTTTTCAAAGTTCTTATTCTAAAACTGTTCTTTGAAGAAACCAATATTGCAGGTAAATTTTAAGGTACTTTCCCATGTGTAAGATCTGGGTGCACCCTGTATTAATGCAAAGAACACAAAAGGAAATTTTGTGAAATATGTTGTATGGCAGCTACATAGAGCAACATTAGGAGTATCTGTTGACCTTTTAGATGCTTGAGACCTTTTTCTTTATCCAGTATGCTAGTTTTATATTCTCTGATATACTTTTATATCAATGTATTGGTTGAGTTTTTCCTAATTGTGACAAATTTGACCACTGGTGACTTGAGCTTTATTCATCAGTTTTCTTTCATTCTGCATACCTCTCAGAAATGTATTGCTGTCATTCTGTGGTGAGGATATTGCTGAGTCAGCATGGCAATAAATTGTGAACAATGTCTCTGCAAATGGGTTATTCTAGCACATCTCACCAGTACTTACATGCTTGAGTGACTACAGCCAAATGCTTTTCCTTAGTCATTATGAAATCCCCATTCCCACCTCTTATGTAATCCTAGCCCAAACTACCTCTCAGTCTTAAGTCTCAGTACTTTCCTTGAAGCAATGATATAAGAACAGCAATGATTCACGTTCTGATACGCCTACACAACGGCAGAAGCTTGCCAAGTTAGAGAATGAAATGCCCAAGGTCAGTGATAGTGCAATGTAGAAACTTTGTGAAACAGATATAAACAACTTATTCTAAAAAAGATCAGCAATCAACTAAACTGGAGACACTGATTTCTCACAGACTATATTTCCTTCTTGATGGAGTGCTTTATTTTAAAAGTTCTTTAAAGTACAAGATCTTTCCAGTCTTTCATTCAGAGATGCAGCAATAAGTACCCAAATTCCAGGAAAAATTAATTTTTTTGTATTTGGGTTTCCATCCTATCTCTGCATTTTTTAAGCTCTACCATGCCAAACAGAAAATGCCCCTTCCCACATCAGTGTCTTAACCACAGAAGTATAATGTATTTTGCCTGCTTCTTCTAGACCTGTGCTTTGAGTTCTCTTATACCATGGCCCAGCTTCACTAGGAAGCACCTATGATACCATTATCTAAACTGTTCTGCACTTAGAATATTTTTTGAAATGGTGCATGGTGCCTGGAAGTACCCTGGGGGGAAAAATAAAGTCAAGTCAAGATTTCTCATTTTTCTGGTGGAAACCCAGATTAAACTGATATGCCATGATTCTTTCATTTTCTCTTAAAGAAAAAGCAAAAAAAAAAAAGTAGTTTGTGAAGAGGAGATTGTGATTTGAGTCATGAATTTAGAAGAAATCCTAATATCTAAACAGGAAGAGAAACTGGAGTAGACATCTTGTGCTTAACATCTGGTGCCGCATACATTTCCACTGTTGCTTACTATTGGTCAGTTCCCCATAAATGTTTTACATTTTCTCAGCTGCTTTTGTATATTACTTGCCATTTTCTATGGATTGTATAAAACACTTGGGCATCTCAGTTGAGAGATCAAGATCATTCTGCTTGAGTCAGATACCAATGTTTTAATAACTTTAATGCATAATACATGTATCTGTTCAAAGTGTGTATTAATATCAGATATTAACAGATTTTTGTCCCTTCTAAGTAATGATGGCAACAGCAACTATCCTAAGACCTCTAAAGTACTACTGGGAATGATATATAAACTCTGCAGTTGCTACGATTATTACTAACTCAGCTCAAGTGGAATTACTGTGTATTATATGACTTTCATTTATGAGCAGAAGGACTAAGAATGCCAAGTATTCCCAGGAAGTACAAAATTTGGTGTGGGATATCCATTCTGTAACAACAAAAGTTGGGGGGAATAAAGAGGCAAGCTTAGGAGACTTCTCTTCTTTATGCTGACAGAATTTTGACTAACAGCAACTTGCTTTTTGCACAATTCTAAACTTTGATGATACAAAACTGGGAGTAGCTGTTGATTCCCTTGAAAGCAGAGAGGTCTTTCAGTGAGACACAGATAAATTAGAGGACTGGGTAATCACCAACCGTATGCAGTTTAACAAAGACAAATGCTAGATTTTGCACCTGGGATGGGGCAACCTGGAATGTATGTCAGACTGGGGAATGAGAGTCTGGAGATCAGCTCTGTGGAAATGGTTGATGGCAAGTGAATATGAGTCAGCACTGCCCTGACAGCCAGGAAGGCCAACCGTGTCCTAGGGAGCATCAGGCACAACATCACCAGCCAGTCAAGGGAGGGGATTATCCCGCTCTGCTCTGCACTATGGTGACCTCACCTTGGATGTTGTGTGCAGTTTTGGGCACTGCAATGTAAGAAAGATGTTAAGCTCTTAGAGAGTGTCCAAAGGAGGGCAATGAAGGTAGTGAAGGGGAAGCCTTATGAGAAGTGCCTGAGGTCACTTGGCTTGTTCAGCCTGGAGAAGAGGAGACTGAGGGGAAACCTCATAGCTGTCTACAACTTCATCACTAAGAGAGGCACTGATCTCTTCTTTGTGGTGACCAGTAACAGGACCTGTGGGAATGGCATGAAGTTGTGTTATGGAAGATTTAGGTTAGATATCAGGAAAAAGGTTCTTCACCCAGAGGGTGAACAGGCTCCTCAGGGAAGTGGTCACAGCACCAAGCCTGCCAGAGTTCAAGAAGTATTTGGACAATACTTTCAGGCACATGGTGTGACTCTTGCGATAGTCTTGTGCAGGGTTAAGAGTTGGACTCAATGATCCTTATGTGTGCCTTCCAATTCATGATATTCTATGATAATGTGGTTTGATTTATGAGCAAGAAGTATTTAAACTGCAATAATATTTATGAAGTATGAAGGAGACATACTGTGTATTATTACAACTCTTACAGTTTAAATGTTTGTTAAAGAAGTTCTAGTAAAAAACATAACCTTTTCTGAGACTTTCATTGCAGTGGTCAGGAATAAGATGTATCTCTTGAAATAAGCAGATCTTTACAGTGCAGTTTTACTGCCTTGTGTTACAGGCATTCTCCCCTTAAATTACATGCAGTAAAAGAAGAAAGTGTCATTAGCTGATTTTTGATACTTTAGATGTAATTACAAATCATTACTTGCTTTGGAGTAAAGCCAGATATGTAAACTTTTATGAAAACAGTGGTATACAAAATGGCTAGTGATACAAATACTATTTTTTTCTGTTGTTAACAAGCATGTAATATCTTCCAAATCCTACAAGAATAAAAAGGAAGATGATTCTAAATAGCAGTAGATAGTAAATTATGACCATAAAGACATTACACATAACAAGGATTTTAAAGTATGGATATCAAGATACAGTTCTATCTCTGGGGATCACAACCTGGAAATAATGCAGCTCCCCTGTTAACTTAATTTATTGTAAAAAAATATAAGTAAATGGAAAAAACTGAAACCTAAAAGGTGACAGAGATCAGCACTTGAAGCAGAACTCTTTGAACTTCATTAGAATTTCACAAAATGTGAAAATAGTCTACAGAGATAATTTACAAACCAGTGAGAACCAACATTGCTTTTATATTATACACCAAAGTATAGTAAAACTTAGATATGAAAACTTGCAAAAGCAACAGAAATGTACCATGGACAGGTTTTAGAGGTACATAGAAAAGACATCAGCATATTTCTTTAGGTTGATACATTTTAGAAATAATCCTATGAATAAAGCCAAGTTTTTGTAACAATTCATTATACATTTTTTTGCAAAGTGGATAGGAACTGTTGCAGCTGTGGAATAACCATTGTAACATCACCTGGACTAAGTATTCACCTTGTAATAAAATTTGCATGTGACCAATGTATGTACACAGAGTAGTTCCAATAAAATTGGTGGTATCTTTAAGTCCCTGCAGATCAATGTTCAAAATCCACAATAAGTAAATAGAGTATTGCACATTATATTTCATTAGCTGTTGTGCTATCTAATAAGGGAAGAAGATTGCTTAGTTGCTGATATGAGAAAAAGTGGCTTCCAGTCCAGGAGAAGGAGAAAAGTTCTGGCATTAATTTCAGTGAGAATAAAGTATGTTTGAAGATTTTTGATAGCAAAAGGCAGAACATTATGGTGATTACTTCAGTAAGCAGAGTGTGTGTGGCCACCTAAGACTAGGAGTTTGCTAGCATAGGAATGTTCTGTTCTGTGACAGTTGGTCTGGAAACAATCCTGGGCTTAATATACTAGCATTGCTATAACCTCTGAGATTCAGAGTTTTAATATACATATTTATATGTAGGGAATTTCCCTGATCCACAGATCATTTAGAGGTAATTCAAGGGTGCTAGACAGTCTATTGTTAATGGACTGTTTCATGGAATTCTATGGTGCCTTCATACAGCTGAAGAACATTATATCAAGACAAAATGCTGCATTTGATCATACTGAGTCATTATAAGATTCCGTTTCCTTCCACTTCTGCTTTAAAAAGGTAGCATAGCTTATGGCAAAGCCTAAGAACTTTACTCAGAACACCTTTACTTATAACTTACTTGCACTGAAGAGGAATGAGGAATACTAATACACAGTAAGTGCAGCAGGCTAAACGACAGTTTATTTAACGAAAGAACTAAGCCTGAAGTCAATTAAAACTCAATTGTGTACAGCAATTGGAAAACAAAGAGATTTTTACACATTAAATTTTTACTGATTTAGTCAGCTCTAAACTTACGCTTTCTTGGTCAATGTGATCCAAATATAGCCTCAGATAAAGAACAGGCTATAAAAAATAAGAAGGCTGGCAAATGCTCCTGTTGATTATTCTTCTATCAAGAGATCAAAGTCAGATCACAGGCTCTTGTTGTAATACCTTTACTTTTTCTTCATCAATACACATGCTTATGCTCTTCATCTCTCCACCAGCTCTCATACTAGCATCATCACAAAAAGGAAGGATATGTGTGTAGGTTTTGTGTATGTGATTACAGAACCACAGAATCATTTAGGTTGAAAAATATCTCTAGGGTCATCAAGTACAACCTTTGACCATTGACCACCCAGTGAACTAGACCATAGCACTAGATGATATGTTGTCTTGGTTTAAAGACAAGTATTGGGACAGAAACTCCAATAACATGAGCTTACTCCCTTAATATAGAGAGACAAAAATGCGAGGAGGTATAAATGAAAAAGAAAAAAAAACCAAAACACAAGTTGCTGACAAGGAAAATAGCAGCACCACTAAGAAAGCATCTTAGCCACAAAAAAAGGGTAGGTCACCGCATCGTGTGACCCCCAGGAACAAAGGAAAAAGGGAATGGCAGAGGGTCCACCTTACCAACCACCTTCACCTGCCCAACTAAACAACAGAAACAATGGAAGAACAGGGCCAAAAGGAAAATACACAAGAAAACTCTATTGCTCACAAGGAGTTATACTATTAAACTAACCACTCTATATCATCAGTTTATGTTTAGGTCTTAATTGCAGCAGCGGTATTAGTTTGAAGTCTCTTTGGCAAATGTCACCCCAATCCACTAAAAAGGCTGCAAGGCTGACCCTGGCAACTACAGGCCTGACCTCAGTGCCTGGCAGGGTTATGGAGAAGATCATCCTCAGTGCAATCACAGAACACCTTCAGGATGGACACAGGATCAGACCCAGCCAGCATGGGTTTAGAAGGGGCAGGTCCTGTCTGACCAACCTGATCTCTTTTTATGATCAGGTGACCCACCTGGCGGGTAAAGGTAGGGCTGTGGATGTGGTCTATCTAGACTTCTGCAAAGCCATTGACACTGTATCCCATAATATACTCCTGGAAAAGCTGGTAGCCCATGGCCTGGACAGGTGCACTCTCTGCTGGGTTAAGAGCTGGCTGGATGGCCGGGCCCAGAGAGTGCTGGTGAATGGAACTGCATCCAGTTGGCAGCCAGTCACCAGTGGTGTCCCCCAGGGGTCAGTNAAGGCCAATGGTATCCTGGCCTGTATCAAAAATAGCGTGGCCAGCAGGACCAGGGAGGTGATCCTGCCCCTGTGCTTTGCATTGGTGAGGCCACACCTTGAGTATTGTGTTCAGTTCTGGGCCCCTCAGTTCAGGAAAGATATCGAGGTGCTGGAGCGGGTCCAGAGAAGAGCAACAAGGTTGGTGAAGGGACTTGAACACAAGCCCTATGAGGAGAGGCTGAGGGAGCTGGGGTTGTTTAGTCTGGAGAAGAGACAGCTTAGAGGTCACCTGATCACTCTCTATAACTACCTGAAGGGAAGTTATAGCCAGATGGGGGTTGGTCTCTTCTCCCAGACAGTCAGCAATAGGACTAGGGGGCATGGACTTAAGCTCTGTCAGGGGAAATTTAATTTCGATATTAGAAAGAAATTCTTTACAGAGAGAGTAATCAGGCATTGGAATGGCCTGCCCAGAGAGGTGGTAGATTCAATGTCCCTGGAGGTTTTTAAACTGAGACTGGACGTGGCACTGAGTGCCATGATCTAGTAAACGGACTGGAGTTGGACCAAGGGTTGGTCTTGATGATCTTGGAGGTCTTTTCCATCGCGATCGATTCTATGATTCTATGATTCTATGATTTGTTCCCAGCCACATGTTGCCTCTGACAGGGTGTGTTGGTCCATTTGGCCTGGCTGGGCTGCAGAGCAGCAGGAGGGGCTGTCCGAGCATGGACAAGCAGCAGGAGCAACAATTTGTGTGGCATGAGTTGGGGCAGTCCAGTGGCGGTCCAGAAAAATGGTTTGGGTTCCCTGTGTGGGCTGCCACAGTCCCTCATGGCGGCAGCAATCAGTTTCACTTTCATTCTCTTCCCAGCTTCCACTGAGGACGAGTGGCAGTGGTAGCATCATGGAGTCAACCCCCTGGGTTTCTTCAATTCTGGCACAGTATAGTGAGACAGCAGCTCCCGGTTTTGCTGCTGTCCCAGAGAGGCAGGGACGGTTACTGGGGGCAAAGTGATGGCTCCCGGCTTGCTACTGTTTTGGTGGCAAAAAATGTTTGCTGTCTGTGGCTGAGACCTTGGAGCAACTCTGACCTGCAGCAAAACCCTCTCTCCCACTCCCTCCTCTGGGTGGGCAGAGTGGCCCCTTCAGATGACACAATGGTATGAATATTTGTCACTGTAACTCCCTCCCCTGCTTGTAACCATAACACACATCCAGTCATTTCTTGAACACCTTCGGGTGTGATGACTCCACCACCTCCCTGGACAATCCATCCAAATACTTAAGAACCCTTTCCGTGAAGAAATTCTTCCTGATGTCCAACCTGAAGCTTCCCTTGTGTCTGAGTTACAGGAGCTGGGACCAATTTATCACTATGTGGTTATAACCAAAACTGTGTATTCTACACCCTCTGTGTAATTTCTGATGGACTGTTAATAATGGATAGTTTACAGCAGCTTCCCAGGGCACAACTGACAACTCATGCTACAAGCTGGGTGTTAAAGGACCCTCAAGGCAGGGGAGTGTTTCTGTCTTCACACCAGTTGCTTAGCTGTGATAACTCTGCTCTGGGGAGGCATTAGCATCTTCACACACAGCCTGAGGGGTAATTTCTGCTAATGGGCATAATAGGCAGCTGCAACAACCTCATCCTGGGGAAGGTACTGGGCATTCCCACCTGAACCTGATCTTATATACTCTTCGGGTGTTGGGACATCTGGTACCATTCCTCAGATCCAGAGGAAGACCAGAACCTCAACAAGACTGCAATCAATTACTTTGGCAGATTTGCAGCTATCATCCTCACCTACAGGTTTTCTTTCCTTCTATTTTTCAGTCAGGGAGACCACGTGGCACTCAGCACAGGGGCTGACAAACAGCATTCTGTTTGTGTGCCAGGGTGCTGGGTTATACATTAGGTTTTGTGGGTTAAAAACACTTTTTCTCTCCATCACTGTACTTATTGCAATCTTTTTAGTAAATTATAACTCTAGCTTGTAATGTCTCTTGAGTTGGGTTCATTTCCCCCAGCAGTTTACCTTTAAACTAGCACACCACTGGAATGTAACAGAATTTTATTTAGAAAAAAAAAGAAATCTCAAGGGGGGAGAAGGTAGAGAAAATGAGAGTGAAGTTGAGCATGGGAAGAAGGGAGAGGTGGAAGAAGTTGTTTTAAAATTTGGTATTTCTACTTACCCTAATTTGACTTTTGAATGGCAATATATTAAATTAATTTCCTCAAGTCAAGTCTCTTTTGCCCTTGAGGATATTTGGTGAGTGATTTGTTTTTGTCTCAACCTATGACCCTTTGATCATTTTTTTCTCGTCCGTCCTGGTGAGGACAGGGATAGATACGAGCAGTTTGGTGGGTACCTGGTGTCAAGCCAAGCTGAATCCACCATTAATTGTCTATGAAATAATCATAACAATTGCCCTCATCACTCTGAATTTAAGTACCATAAATTGTTCAGTGTGGCCCAGAATCAGTGGTAGTGAAACATTCATAATTTATAGTTACCCACTTTATAGCAAAAGATATCTCACCGGTGGCCATTTTCTAGTCTAAATTCATGTCCTGAATGATCTAATGTAATAAAAAGTTTATGGTTTGAACAAGTAAGCATTTAAACTAATTTTTAATATAATAAAATAATGTTTTCTGGATTTGGTTATAGACTAAACATTGTTGTGGTATGCTTGTTACATATTATTCAGCTTGAACTTGCCATTTTTATAGATAAATGTCAGTGGCATCCTGATTTTTCTCATTCTTCTGCAAAATACAACATTGTGGGAAGGGTTAGAAACTACATTGTTCTATGCCATGAAAACCTAACCATGAAACTGAATAGAATTAAAATAAAAATGAGCCATAAGGTGACTCTTTTCAAATGTGTGCACTCTTACTAGTATTATAAATATAATTGATAAACATCAGCTTTGGCTAAGATCTTAAAAACTAAATAAATTGAATAAAAAAGCAAAAATAAATGAGGAAAACAGTAGTCTTAATTTATGCTATCACACTCTAAATTCCATTGAGCGAGAGTGTGAAATGATTAACTTCAGCTTGTACTTAATTTACTTTTTGCATGGATATTTTAGTACAAGTTATTTTGTCTAAAATTGTGCATAAACTTGGTAACATAGCATAGTTGAAATTTATAAAAGTGATGTGTATTAAACTGTAGGTCTACACCTTCTCAAGACAAATAATACAGAAACTGTCAGGGTTTTGCAGGGACTGAGGGTTCCTTGGAGTCTGAGACCTGTCCCACCACGCCTACTGAACACATCCAAGAGCAGTCCCAGCTTAGGACATCAGACACCTCTGTGAGGGCAAGTCAGGTGAAACCAGGCTGGGATGCGAGTCTGAGAATGGAGGACAGAAACCAGGGTGAGACACAACTCCAGTAAGGCTGAGCAGGTCCACAAGGACGTGGCCAGGCTGGGGTTCTGTTATCTGCAAGTTCCAGTTCATCTTCTGGTATAACTTAGAGCATCCATGCACCCTATATAATTGAAGGTTACTAGCTAGGAGATAGTGGTATAAGAAAGCTATAAAAAACAATACATTGGACTTGTGTTTTATTTGTTGCTGTACCTGTAAAATAGTGTTTTGTTTTCAAATCCTAAAATTTGTATAAGAATAGCAAATTTAAAATAATTTTCTGAATGGTAACTGTTTTCTGACCTTAAGCAGAAGGATCATGGTCAGAAGCAGGTACATTCAAAAGGAGTTATTTGAATATACTTTGATTTGCTTTGCCCAAGACCATTAACATTTATAGAAACAATCCTGCCTGGGCAGAGAAAGAGATAGGATGACCTAATAGGTCTTTTCCATCTCTTAGTCCTATTGTTCTGCTATTACATAAAATATATTAAAAATAGATTTGCATAACACACTGGAACAGCTCCAAGCAAGCCATTTCAATCTCTGAGGAACATAATAAATATGTAATTCAAATACTGCCTAAAAATGTATTTACTGATGTCTGCATTTATTCTTCCACTGGAGATTACAAAAGAACCCTCCCTAAATAATGTCAACATCTGTCTTCATTGACTGAAGTCAGAGGCTCAGAGGAAAGATTGAGGCTTTGTACCTTAGAGCATATTGCCTTATTTTTAAAAGCTGTAAGAGCAAGTCTTGAAAGTTGGGCTAGTTTTAAATCATTGATGAATTTCAACAGGAACCTCTTTGGTCATAGTACCATGCTCAGCTTTGAAAAAGGCACTGTGAACCTACTTTAAAAGAGCTACATATACATTCTTACACTGGATTTTTCAGCCTTAGTTACCAGATGGCTGTGTTGGTTTAGTTCAACGGTACTGTCTCTATATGTTCCTATGGAACTGTTTAGTTGTCTGTGAACTTGCAGTACCAAATTTCGTGTGCAGAACACACCAGACTGATCTAAAAAAAACGAATTGTAACCATCACTTTTCAGGCTACTTTTGGATATGTACAAACCCATGTGCAAGATAAACATAATTTAAAAATACTAATAATTGAAAAACAGCTACTGGCTTATACAACACATAATGCAGCTAGACACTAAATGTTCACCACCCCTGCAGTATACCTTATGAATCTTTCACCGAGTGGTCATTGATCAGGTGGGGAAGAGAGAGCCTCCTTTACTCCTTGGATCTGGTTGAGCCTTGTCATTGCTGAGCTACTCTCTTCCTAATCTCTATTTTTTCCTTTTATGCTTTGGTAACTTTTTCTGATAGCATTTTTCCTGATGAATGCTTGAGCTGCTCACAATCCTCTTCTTGTCAAGATTACCTGTCTTTGGTTTTACTTTCCTGTTGTTGTTTAATCCCATCCAGAAACCAAGTAGCAGCTGCTCACTCACTCGCCCACGAGTGAGATTGGGTAGAGAAGAGAAGAGCTGAGATAAAGACAGTTTAATAGGCAAAAGAAAAGCTGGATGTGCAAGCAAACAAAACAAAGAATTAATTCACTGCTTAAGGGGTGTTCAGCCATCTCCAGGAAAGCAGGACTCCATCACACTTAACAGTTACTTAGGAAGACAAATGTCATAACTCTGAAGATTGCCCCCTTCCTCTTTCTTCCCTCTACTTTATATATTGAGCATGATATCATATGGTCTGGAATATTCTTTTGATCAGTTGGGGTCAGCTATCCCACCTGTGTCTCCTCATACTTTCCTATGCACTCCCAGTCCACTTGCCAGCATGACAGTAACAAGAAGAGGCCTTAGCTCTGTGTAAATCCTGCTCAACAATAACAAAGAAATCTCTGTATTATCAACAATTTTCAACACAAATCCAAAACATAACCCCATACTAGCCACTGTGAATAATATTAACTCTACCCCATACTTCTTTATCTTGTATGGATCTAATATGTACTTTCTCACAGTTCTTTATTACAATTTAGCAATTTTCCCGGAAGTCTGTGTCAAGAACTTTCAGTTGTCCTATATCCCAATTAGAGCTTGTATCCACACTGAAAATTAGTAGACCATAAGTTCAGACAGTGACATGCCTCTGCCTCGATTTTGCAGAAGTCCTAGAAAGAAGATACAGCTGAGCTATTAAACCTTCCCAGATTCAATCTGACTCAACTATGCAGTCAGTTCACGTGTTTCTGAATCTCTAACACTTAACCCTCAGCCTGGCTAGTTGAAAGGTGCATATTTGATAATATTATGATTATGAAAGACTTAGTATTTTACTTGGCAATTTTTGAAGAAAGGACATTTGCAGCTTAATTTGTGGAAAGGACAGAGTTCAACAACTGGGGGCCAAACTACAGGCTATCTTTTATAAACGTATCGTGTCTCTGATAAATTGCTTTGAATCATGATGGAATAACCTCCACTTATTAAGCTCTAATACTTTTTGATTCGTTACAATGTTAAGAAGCTATTATTGTCAATTGGAATATTTCTTTATTTTTAATTTAAGTGTTTCTAACTTTACCTTTCAATCACTGGACCTTCTTATGATTTTGTCTACCAGATTAAAGGGCTTCACTGGATTTTTATTAATCAATTTTAATAAAGAGAAATGGAGAACTTATAACCATAAGCTTAGTGAACTAATTACTATTGTAAATACTGGGATCAGAGAATAAAAAAAATATAAGGTAAAACTGGTAAAGAATTAATTTTCTGGGTTTGTTAGAGGAAATATATGAAAACAAAAACATAACTAGCAGACTCAGAATTTTGTAATATTAAGTTAAAAAGTCTGTCTGGCAAAGTTAAAGTAGGACATTGCTATGCTTGTGTAACAGGAAATGAAATCCACAGGCTGCTTCTAGTGGAGAAATGTGAGTAGTATACATTGCTGTTCTTTGTTTTGCTCCTTTCTGGGGTGAAACAAAGCAATGTATCCTGTAGATATGTTAGCCGCTTCTTGTTTTTAAGCATTCATATTTTAAGACTTCTTATATTTTAAGATCTATGCACTGCACACCTTTCTGTCAGTCTGCCTTGTTCTCTTATGGAGAGAGATACTGGGACTCACTCTTTATCTGAGGATAGAAGAACTTAGTAAAGGAGTATTTCTTTTTATTATTAAAAAGGCCAGCTCTAACTTTGGTTTTATATTCTTTAGAATACGTGGCAGCTGAAAGAATTAGAAACAGAAAAAGAACGAAGGCTAATCCTCAATTTAGCAGCATGAATTAAAAAGATCACTTTCAAGGCCTGCTACTTTTCATTGCAAAAGTCTTAATAGCAGCATCTCTTTCTCAGTGTGATCCTTCTTATCATTCCATAAAGGAGAGATTTTTTTTTTTTTTTTTAAGAAAAAGTAACAGATATAAATGTGTTAGTAAAGTTTTCAAAGAGCATGATGTTGTCATACAAATTTGCAGAAAAAGATCTCTTAATCTTCAAATATGTCTGTGAAGAAATCAGAATTTTAACAGATGATATGAGCTATTGTTTGTTTCAGGCCAAATTAACCTAGAGAAACTGTCTGTTTAGGGTTGACTTTAAATAATGTATTTACATAGAAGTACATTTCCCTATTTTCCTTTCTACTTTCCTTTTCATATTTCATAAAATACCAGGCAGCCTACAGATCTGCTGCTGTTGTGCCCATGGCCAGCCACTGATTTCAGAGCTGGCAGCCATGCAGCTCTGCTGCCAGCAGGTCCTCCATCCTTCCCTCCTCTGTGTCAGTGAACTCTAGCATCCGAACAACAGTGATAGCAATGCACTCAAGAGATTTTTGGAGTAGGTTTAATTGTTCAGTTGTGTTGTGGTGTTAGAAGTGATTCAGACATCCTACTAACTAATCTTACATTTCCATTCCATGTTACTTGAGGGCCCTGTCAGTTTCCTTCAGTTCCCTGAAATTTAATTTTCACATTACTTTTTTGTCACCGAGCAAATGCCATTGGAAGCTGTTTCTTTAGCAAATCTTATTTTAGTGAAAAGTAGAGGAAGCACAGAACGAGATTTCTCTAGACATCTAAGGCAATAAAAATAGAATATATCTCTTTAAGGAGAGTTTCATTCTGATTTCCAATAAAATGGAAAAAATTCATCTCTCTCTTCTTCTTTCTTTTTTCTTTTTTTTTCCCCAAAGTTTAATAGATGTTATAGTAGTGAGGTTTCAAATAATATCAGAGGATCTAATTATTCTTGTTAAAATAATGAAATACTTCTAAGCAATACTGTATTACATACCATTTCAAATCACATTTAATTATTATCTCCTAAATAAAAGGAAGGAATGAAAAATTATGAAGACTTCAGAGACAATGTATTTTAATTCACTCCCTAAACCTTAATTTGATTATGAATTGAAACATTTGTGAGAACTACGAATTCCATTGCAATCTCCATTTCAAATATCCTGACTGATGACTCCACTTCTCTCAATAACCTTTTGCAGAAAGTGCCAGATTCCATTGGGACTGTTTGTTTTCCTTTTCCTTTTAATAAAGCAAAGAATACTTTCTGGCTTCTAGTCTACAGTTAACATGACAGCATATGAGAATGCTGAAATCACAGCTGTGGCTTCATCTCTTTCCACTGTGTGAATTTCTTCATGTTAAATGGGTACAGCACCAGGGAAGTACTATTACGGGCATAAAAGGAACTGTCTTATTAGCTGAATCATTTGTATGTATGTCTGAGTATATGAAATTAAACAATTTATGATGGTCTTTATGAATACTTTGTAACTTCCCAGCTTGGTTTGATGACAGAATTTGAAGGAATTATTTGTTTTGGTTTTTTTGGGTTTTTTGGGTTTTTTTCTGTCCCATGGTAGGTCAATATTCTATTTTCCATTTTATTTTGAAACTTCTTCCCTTACTTTTCTTTAAACTGACTGACAAATGGGTAAAGTACTGGGCTGAATATACTCAAGAGTTACACACTAAGAGACAATATTCTTTTGTCCTGTCTGCTCATACTAGGGACTAATTGAAAAAATTGAATTAGAGGTAGATAAAAATATGGAAAGACACTTACAATTGAAGATGTTGCTCAGTTCTCCAGTGCAGGTTCATTTTACTAAGAACCTTGTATTACCAAAATCCCTCTGCAAAAGTTAGTATACTTTACTTGACATCTGCTTGATATACATGGTATACATGATGTTTTGTGGAGAACAGACAACTGGCACAACATGACAAGTAAACATTAATTGTTTTAGTGCAGCAGACTCTGCCTAGAGTAGAACAGAAGCATACTTTCCAGTATTCTATTGCAGAGCTTCTGTGAACACATGGAAAAATTTCTGGACTTTTCTGTGGGAATGAAGAACTGACATATGCTGGCAAATATATTCAGTCATAAGATAACAAAACAATGTCAGTAACAAAATAGTCAAGCAACAGAACTGATGATGTCATAAACAAGAGGAGCTCTTTGGAGCATATTGACTGCCTGTAAATCACCCCAAGTGAAAACAGCATGTTTTGGATATTTATTTCAAGAAAATTAGAATAGGATGCTTTTCATAAGAGTTTTAATTGGTACCCGTAATTCATGTCCTCTCTATGATGGCTTTGTCCTTCTGTCTGTAACTTCTTTTTAATACAAAGGAAATTGCTCAATCCAGCCAATTCCTGCTTTCTCAGGTTACTAAGAGAAGAAGGAAGAATCTGCAATCTATTAAATAACCCATTCGGGTATGGTTTCTTGTTAGTTATTGAGACCTGTGCTTGAAGAAGAAGAGACTTTCATAGTAAAAGGTACTAAGAGTATGTCCTGGATCAAGCTGTAAGGAGATCCCTGGTGAAAAGACTTTATTACTAAGCTCCAGCTTTCTCATGCTATTTCTGTGGCACTGCACTATTGTTAAAAAGCCCTGCTTATTAAGAGAGAGGTGACTCTTCATAATTCAGGGAAAGTTCTCCACAAGTGCCACTAAATTGCTTTCAGGGGTCCAAATCTGTTCAGTTTCCCTGTCCCAGTCTGCACTTGTGCTAATTATTATTTCACAAAAAAGATGAATGATTTTGTAGCCATCAACCAAAACTAAGTATGCTACAACAACTCCCTAAACACACACCTTTTGCTTGTTGTCTCCTTGGCTCCATGAATCTTACAATATGTCCAGCCCCCAGGCAGTCCACTGCCTAATGTGTTCTCTACTTTTAATCATCATTCTAAGTTATAACTCTCCCCAAATCATTAAAGAGAGACTTTAGTTTCATTTCCAAGAACCAAAAACCTAAAAACTGAGTCTGTCATTTCCCTCCTGGGCACATAAGTCATCACTGAATCTAGATTTATGGATGTCTTGAACTGGTTTCTGTTAAGAACTCTTCCTAAGATTTAGGCACGGTGAAGTTTCACAGTACAGTTTTTTTTAGGATGAAGCAAACTTATATTTCATTCATTTCAATAGCAGCTCTGTCTTCAAGGTTTATCTGATTGTTTTTCTTTCCAGAACAGTTTTCACTTCCGTTTGCACTGTAGAGCCAGAGGAGACACTGAGCTGGATTCTGGTCTGTCCCAGTATCTACAGAATTAACAGCTAAATTCTCATTATAAAAATAATGTTGAGGGAATTATAATAAGGGCAAGTAAACAACTTAGTAATATTTTTATGTCTCTAAGTTAACTACCAACACTAGATGCTGAGAATTCTTAATATATTTGAATCTTGTAGACAAAACTTGCAGCTCCCAATTTTGTGGAAAAAAACAAATTAAGCTATTTCAAAGCAAAGACAGTAAAAGATCTCTAACAGCAGGACTTGGTGTCTAAACCAGTTTGTTGTAAATTACATTTTCTAAAGTAGAAATATGAATTCCACAATCAAAAATTGCATTCAAAGGGCAAAGTAAAAAAGAGTTACTGTCTCATGTAAGAAACACCAGGAATGGAAAAGAAAATGGCTGAAAATTTGTGTGACTCTTGGGAACTATTTTATTAATAATTCCTAAATTTGTATAGAGGAAAGGTGGCGGAAATGTTCAAACACAACATGAACACCATAGTGACAATTCATTGGAACAGTCAGGTGGGACATTTTTGGGTCCACAAAATACACTACAAAACCATAATTACTTTTTAATCTGCTCTCTCCAAGCCTTCCTGGCTGCTGCCAATATCTTTACAAACCCATGGCTACACCTGTGTTCTGCTTCATTGCCAGTTTTAACTTACACAGTAGCAGCAGTACTTAAATTGCTATTTCCGTCTCTGAAATTTGTTTGCTATGGCTCTTTTTCAAACTAGAAGTTGGTATGAATCTGAACAGCCTATTCCACCTAATTGCATAGGTTTTTCCTTTAGGTTCTATTGTTCCTGGAAAGGGCGTTTGTCATTTCAAAAACATGTACATACTGTGTTGCTCACCTCCTTCAGTTATTCTTGTCTTTCATTGGTTATTACTAGATCATCAAATTTGTACAAATTGATGAGGCAGCAGTGACTGTTCCTTTAAACTGAAGCATGGTGGGATCTCCTGTAAGGAATTGTATGGGACCTGCTTTCTTAAGTTCTCACTTCTTCTTGAACTGTGGTAGAAGGAGGTATACTAAGAAATGAAGACAAAGCCAGAGTTAGCCTCATTTCAACCTGATACTGATTTTTTTCTGGTTTGTTTATTTTAATCTTGTCTATTAAGAGGCAGCCATTGCATTTAAACTTCACAAAATGCACTTTTGTATCTTTGGTTGGGAAGGAAGGTTTTCTGTAGTTTTGTAAACCTAGCACAGACGCATCATAAGGTCTTTCCTTTTAGGGCAGTTCTCTCCGATATATATGACACTGACCTAGCACCACACTTGAGCTTTTTAAGAGTTAAACTCCTTTCCTGAGACACTACTTGTATTTGATGACAGACAATAAATTTAAATTTTTGGAATATTTTCTTGCTTTCTCCTTATAACTGCATCCACTTAGCCTTTGATAAGATATTGTCTAAAAGCCCTCCTCTTTCCAGGTTCAGTTTTGGTTTATCTTTAAATTCTTCAGAATACTCATAAGAAAAATATGGGCAAGATTCTGTTTTCAGCTCAAACAGACTACACATTTTTGTCATTCAGCTACTGCCTAATTGTAAGTCAGTTCTTTAAAAAAGAATGAATTTATTTTTGAATACTAAGTTGCTCTGTACTTTTGAAAAAATAATAGTGGAGCAATGGAAGTGTGGACAACCACATCACTTGTAAAGTCTTGCCATTACTGTAGGACTATTCACTATAATGTCTCCTAACTGTAAATCTTTATTTTCAAATAGCTCATAGGATTTCATGAAAGAAGGAAACAATAAAAATTAAATTCATCAAAATGAATGCTGTTCAATCTTTTCTGTGTTGCTGTTGTTTGGCAAAGTATTATTACTGCAAGTTTAGGCTTTTAACTTTAGTTCACTGTTACTCTTCTTAGATCAGTAGATGCTTTTTCTCTTGGGATCTATTTGAAATACTTTAGTAACATTAATGTCCCTGACACTTGGGCTAGTATCTTCAGTTTGCCATACCTGAGTTTCTCTTATCATAAAAAAAACCAAACCAAACAAACACCCCCCCCCCAACAACATTGATCACTTTCTCTCTGAGTTAAGTATAAAGAGAACAGGCAAGTTGATGGTGTTAATGATCTTCACTGATGGGCAATGTTTAGAGGTATTCAGCTGAGGAAAGACTTCATCTTGAAATGTTATAGTACATTTTTAAAAGCTTACTCAAGTACAAAAGCGCATACTACAAAGATAGTAGAAATATATTTCCCTGTCCTGCCCTCTATATTACATTTCTCTATATATGAAATATATTTCTTATGTCCTGTAGATGTAAAGATAATTGATTTTTCATTCCTACTTTTCAGACAGTTTACTTTTGTACAGTAATCTGCTTGTGCTGTGAGCAGACCAAGTGTCTTTAGCTGGACTATCAAAACTATCTTTTACTGGTGGTATTGGCATCACTAAGTGCTTTGAACAGAAAATAACATTGACTGATAGGGCAATAGATGTTGGTATGAAATACTTGAGCCTACACTGTTAATTTGAAAAGTTACTACAATCACAAACTGCCTTACATGAAGCAAGATCTGGAGTACCTCGGAACTTTGAATAAATAGTCACAGCTCAAAGTGGGGAGACGCCTATAGATGCATATATATCTATATATATGTGTATGTGAAATATCCCTGCTATTTCAGCCTGAATATTCAGCTCTTGCTTCCATCAGAAATATTTTGATAATGGGTTAATGGAGTTGATGATCGAAATTAAATTATTAAAGTTGATAAGGGGAAGGAAGAGGTGCCTACTTTACCCAAGTCTTTAAAAAATTAATAGTCTCTTGTGGATGCTATCTTCATTTACCTCCAACAGTTCAATTAATCTTAATTAGACTTGTTTATTAGGACATTTGAGTATGTGTCTTTAGCTCTGAAGCTTTTCTGGTGCAGTCCAAACAGAGTGAAAAAGAAGTGCAATCAATTAAATTATGTAGGGAAGTAGGAAATGAAGAGTGTTTCACTAGGATGTAGGCAAAGTGTGATCCTAGAGGTGTATTGCACCTTTAAATCTCTACTATTTCTAGCAAACTAGTTGAAATAGCTCCTTAAAATCGTTCTGCAAACAGAGGCAGTGGAGAGAATATATTAGACTCGGTATCTCCATGACAGCGCCTGTATTAAAAATGGATGGACAGCTTCCGAATACCCATTGTTTGCTGTCTCCACAGATAGGATTCAGCTAATGAAACAGCTAATTAGATTTCTGTAATCCTGTCGTCATTGTCTGAGAGTGTCACTTTGCTTGAATTTCTCATGTGGATCTCTTCAGTCTAGGAAGAAATACTCTTTTCAGGCCAATTTGGCTCTTGTCACTTTGCTGGAATGGCAGTTCCCTCTGTTGGTGTAATGAAATCACTACTTCCCAAACAGAACTGTGTCACTCAGCATTTAAATAGAAAAGAATAGGAAAATGAGGATACGATTAGTCAAACAAGCACTGTATTCAAAATCCATTTCTGAAATCAAATAGTAGAATTGGACTGAATTCATAATGGAAGAATTACTTAGGTATTATTGCAAGCTGTATTGCATATTCATAGACTCGCTGAATGTGCATGGATTTGTCAGGCATTCTCCACTCCCCACTTCTAATTTCTATCCAGTGCAGATACAGTGAAGGGATAACCAAGTGCAAAGCCATCTAAATTAAGGTGTGATTAAGGCAAATTTGGGTGGGGGCTGAATATCAATCTCACAGGGCACATTCTTCTGCAATGTAAGAAGGTGCAACTTTCACTGGTAGCTCTCTGACTTCAGCAATGTGTCATGATGAGACTAAAATATGAGAGACTGTAGTCCTTGAAGCTTAATTGAGTTGTGTGTTGGGTTTTTTAAAGCTTCCTTGCTAATAGTATTTCTGATGGTATTGATTTCTAATGGTAGTTGTGAGCTATGTTCCCTTAGAGATTCTTGTAAGATCCCTGCAATTATAGAAACAAAACTGCACTGACCAGGAAAGCTGTATTTAATTGGTAACTCAATATAGTCTGACCCAGATCATCTGCTTTACTGACTGGGTGGTCTCCTGCCACCTGTGGGACTTCGAGTTCTGCCCACAAGAAGCTTATTGGGCAGCTCAAGTTATACCCTGAAAAGTCTTTGCAATGAGTCCTTACATTTAGCATGTTAAAGTAACAAAGTTGAGTGAATCAGTGTGTAAATTGCTCACCTTCAGGGCAGGTATAGTTTGTTGAACAACCTTGTGATGTCAAATGTTCTCCAAACTTATATGGTATAATAAATACTGTTATGTAACTCAAAGTATGTGTGTGAATCTATATAGCAAATGACGTGCACAACTGACTGTATTATTGAATTGCTTGGTAAGTATCTTGCCCACTGATATTCTCTTAATATTAACACCACAAGCCTATTTGGTTTAACTACACAGGCCTACCAAAAAACCCATCAAAACAATATATATGAATGCCTTGTATTCCATTAGCACATCCGCATACAGAATCTCAAGGACTTAATGCATAGTCTGTCTTGTGACATATCTGTTGTAGTAGACACTATCTCCACAGTGTACTTAGGCAAACTTCAGCAAAGAAAGTTAACTCCTGAGTCAAGTGAGAGGTCATACAGGATTCGAAACTGGATCTCCTGAGTTGATACTGAGTCTGTCTTATGTGTTGCTTTTTTTAGTATTTGTGACTGTTTTGACTCTTTCTTTTCTTGAATGAGAAGAGCTATGGTTTTTAGGAACTTGGGTCTAATGTTGAAGCAGGGGTCCTAATACATTCAGTTATTATTTTAAGTGAGAAGACAACAATTTTCTGTGATCAGATATGAACTACAGAGACAGTATCTTAAAAAAAAAAAAAAGAGATGCAAAAGAGATAATTACAAACATTTTGAAAAATGCTTCAAACTTTTCAGAACTGATTCTGTAAAATTTCATCAAAATTTCAGTTCATTTTCATGAATTTTCTTTTCCATTGCCATTCCACATCTGTCTTATGTATATTAAGACCTCAGATGAATAACTGATTTGCTTTCTACAGATGCTGTCATCCATATTTTGTGTAACTGAGGTGTTCCATTTCCAGAATACACATGAAACAGACTTAATTATATGGGACATAACTACTTGCAGAGCATTATTGAAAGCCTGCTGTTTTCTTACATGGATCTTTAAATGTTTAAACATTATACTTAAAGTATAGGTCTAGGAGATTTTGTCTCATAATTTTTAGCTTCTTTTGCTTTATAAATTGTTGAGATTTTTTTTTTTAAAGCATTTATAAGTAAAGAAGTATTTACTTCTACAAGAGAAACTGGCAATTTTTAATCATAATCTTTAAGTGTTTTTTTGAAAAAAAATCTTTTTAGGTACTGAAAACCTTTGGTTTTTTTTCTCGTTGATATTGAAATACTTTTCTTTCTGAAAATAGAAGTGCTTTAAGTAAAGAAAGATGAATTTCTTCAAAATACTTTAGATGTGTCCTGACCTAAAGAGGTTATTTTTATTATATGTAGGTCATGTCAACATGTCAAGGATACTAAAAAGGGCAATTTCTATACTTTTTCTGGGAATATTGGTTCATTTTTTTTATGTCTAGGACAAAATAGAAGAAAAAAATATTTTGTAATTCTTCTTGAATTTTGAGATATTAATGAGTTTGATAACTACAGAAACAAAGTCAGTCCTCCTAGTAGCATAATTTTAATTTAAAGCCCTTTGAGTCATCTAGTCCTTCTTCATAGTTATTCATTATTAGTGGTAATTGCATGAAAAGGAAGTTGTTTGTATGCTCCTGCTGCTTATTCTCTGCCAGAAAGCATAATCCTTTGTTTGTGGACAGCACAACTAGCAGCTTTGGAGATCATAATTATTTTATACCTGGGGCTTGGAAGAAAGATTGGGGAAAAGATACTCTTAAGCCTTGTCTAAAATTATTGAGTTAGAGCTGTTTTTCAAAGTTTCAGTTATTTGAGACATGAATACATTTGTAAAATGTTCAATCCATGACTGTTTGTGGATGGGTTACTGGAAAATGTGTACTGGAACTGTGCTGATTGAGTTATAGTACACAAGGCAAAACACAACAATAACAAAAAGAAACCCAAAGTAGTAACACAAACTGCACCACAAAAATAAAGACTCAGACAGAATATTAACTTTCAATAATTTTCTTAACTGACTGATAGACAATAGATTTGATGTTCCTGCATACCTCACAAAACTTATATGAGCTACCCTGACTGAGAAGTTTGGGAAAGAGAGAACCAAATCCCCATCTACTTGGTAGACCAAATAGCAGTGACTTTTTCTTCCCCTATGTTCTTTGTTTAGGTGTTGATATGGTATCTTTGGCCATATTTCCAGTGTAAGTGCGGTGGTACATGACTTTTCCAATTCATTATCTGATACAAGTTCAAAAAAATGTACATGCTTCAAAAGGCAAATTTTATAACAAATTTATAACTTGTCTAACTTTTCTAAAGTGACAGGGGTATTGAGACTCACATGCAGCTGTTCCAATTCAACTTGGGCACATTCTGGTATTTCTGTTCAAACCGGATATGCGTTCTAGCAGGCAGCAGCTGATGACAATTTTTTGTATGTAATAAATCATATTTGATGTTTTAAAAACCAGTGGTATATTTCAGTTTGTTAATTTATCAATATTTTTTGTCACTAAGACTCAATATAGACACTGTGCTCAGGAACTAGAAATTGCTGAGACCAAAAACCAAACCATTTTAAAACCAGAACTTTCTGGCTCCATGTATTTGATTTTTGAAAGTATCTGGTGACTTTGGTGCCCAGGATGATTTTTTTTTCTGTAGGCCTAAGACATCTGTAAAAGAGCAATCTTGATTCTGCCTTGATGCCTTCAAATTAATTTCTTCAGAAAAATGGCCAGCTAAATTGCAATTTATCTATCAGTGACGGTAATTTGACAAGAACACAGAGCTCAATTTTAAACTTTGAGGTGAGCCAGTGGTTAAGACAGCAAAAAAATTCCTCCACTGATGCTGAGCATACTTGATTTGTGGTTACTGAAAAGATTTATGTGAAACCTCAAAATACATTTTTCTGAACAGTCAGTTTTAAGTAGATCAACAATAAAACAACACTTTAGCATGTCAATTAAAACATTAAGAACTGTTTTATTTTGCCAAACCAATAGTTCGTTTCAATTTAATTTTATTTATAACCTATTTAATTGCAAGTAGGAAGAAAAGTGAGTAGTTTTTACTATAAAAAAAAAAAAATTTACCATCAGTTGCTCCTTCTTTTGTAGTTTCAGATACTTCTTTGCTGCTCTGTTTTCTTCTTTGTATCTGGCAAGCCCTATATACACATGCACTAACCAGCTCTTGAGAAAATGACATGATTTAAAGTCCAAGACTCTAAGTACTAGATGGGATGCATTTTTTTGGTAATAAAGCCATCTATCATCCCACTCTGCAAACAGGGGAGCATGTTTGTTTATAGAAAGGTATCTGCATGGAGTTGCCTGGAAAGCAGATCTGTTGTGATCCTCTGCTCCCAAAAGCTAGGCCTGGAGAACAGTTTTATTTATTGACATTGCTTAGTGTCCTGAAATCTCCTTGCAAAAGTATTATTTGGAAGGATGAATGTAAAATGAAGGGGAGACAAGTCCTGGGAATTCACGTGCTCTCTGACAGTTATTTCACAGAAATTTAGTGATTAATATATTTTAGCTTCCTTCTGTGTTTTCTAACAATTATTTACTATGAAAGAGATTTAATATATCTGTTTATCAACATATTTAATAGCTACCAACATGTCCTTCAGCAACCAAAATCAGTGTTTTACTCAACAGCTTGGTCAAAAAAACACTTAGTCCAAAAGTCAGCATTGTTTCATAGCTGAGATACTGAAAATCTGACAGTAAAATTAATGTGTTATATGTGTCATTACTTCTGCTAAAGTGATTATGCCATTAATTAAAAAAAAAACAAAATTAGAGTGGAGTCCATGTACCTCAGTTTGCAAGCTGCAATTGAGATGCAGACTGAGCTCTGTGTGAGAGCCTGAGACAAGAGGCCATGAAGTGCAAACACTTTGGTTAACAATGGGCATAAAGAAGAGTGGTGCCAGGCAGGTGAGTGGACACAGAGACACAGCAGAAAAACAAAGTTGGTGGCACCAGCCAGGTGGAAGGACAGTGGAAGGACACAGCAGGAGCTCCACTGGGGAGGAAGAGCAAGACTTGAGTGCATGTAGACTGGGAGCGTTTAAAAGCCATGGGGTCCTTTCCCTCATCAGAAGCACCAGTTTAGGCAGTTTCTGTGTTACTGTATCACGAATAAATGGCTTTACGGAACTAGGCTTCTGAGACTCTGCTATGGAAAACCTGGGGTCAAACCAGTAAGGAAACCTGGTCTGACTGTGTGAAAAAGGGGGTGCAGGGAGTCAAGCAGGGCACCTATGGGCTTACTGGAGCTGCCCAATGTGAAGCTTTTGTACGTTACTTCAATCAAAAATGACAGCTATCATGAAATTACATTCTTGTAAAAACTGCTAGAGGCCCAGTCACCCAAACTGCACCTGCTGATCTTCTGTGTACTCATGGGATTTGCTTCCATTGCTTATTTCCTGATAGAATGTTTCATTATATTCTTGTTAGTTATTCTGCAGAAAATAAACAAACCAAAACCAAATACATATTTTTCCCTTTGTCTAATTTGAAAAAAAATAAAAATTAAAATAATACTTTTTTAAAGGTTTTTAACTCAAGATGAGGAAAAAAAACTCCATACAACGGTCTCATGGAATACTGTAGTGTTCTGCTGATCCAGTTTCATATAAATCCATATAGTTTTATTAAGGTACTTCCTGAAAACATCACTTTTCATTCCCTTGACATATTTATTGGTCAGAATATCCGAGGAGCAACTGGCTGTTTACTAAACACCTTTTAAAGACAGATGGTAGAGTAGCTCTTTCTGTTCTTTCTGGAAATGGACTTTTCTAAAGAGAGGAGTTTTTTTAAATTTCAATTTTGCTTTGCAATTCAGCAGAGGAAGTTCTGCATAGATACAATTTCTAACAAGCTGGGCCCTCAGCATTGGCCAACATTTCACAAGACAGTTTAAAATATCAACTGAGCAATGCAGTCTGTTTGAAAGGGACCATTCACTGAAGCTTTGAAACTGGGTGCTGCTCATAAAAATGTGATTTAGGCTTGGTGTTGTTGGTGAAAAGGAGATGATGGTGCTTGTTGAGTAACTAAGGCCACCTAATGCAACGTAAACATTGAATAAAGGCAGAAAGAACCCAGTAGGATAGCCCATGGGAACAGTTGTGTCTTAGCACAGTGCAGGCAGCAGGTTTTTGCTGCTGCTGTGCAGTGAAAATGAACGTTGTAAGGAACTGAAAATGGTTTACTGAGCAAATATATTCATGCTGTGGAAGAAAGCTGCTTTTCTTTTCTGGCTTAAACTGCAAAGGGATTATTTTCATTCTGCCACTATTTATGCTTATACAATCCATAGTTAATATAGCACATCTTACAGAGATATGGTGTCTCTCTATTAGGGGAACTGTCAATTTCTTATATTGTGAACTCATATGAGGAAGGACTCATAACAAGATTGTATCACTGTTTAATTGTTATTTTGGACAATTAGACTAATATAAATGCTCCCTGTCTGCAAAATGGGTATGAAAGTAGTGAATTAAATGTCATATCCAAAAATAATATTCAAATCTTTTTAAAAAAACCCTAGTATATAGGTGCTTAATATTAAATATGACCATAATAAAATAATCAAAATCGATGCCTAAGATGGGACAGAACAAACTTGGAGTAGTTTCCTTCATGAGCACAAACTTTCTTGGTTGCACACCAAATGACCAATGCCCTCTGTTGATTGTGGAGAGAAAAATGGCTAAAAATCAGGAAAAATATAGCTGAGATAAAACTGTAAGATAAGATATTTTAGATACTAGCTTAATGGGAAGGGAAGGGAAGGGAAGGGAAGGGAAGGGAAGGGAAGGGAAGGGAAGGGAAGGGAGAGAAAGAGAAAGAAAGAGAAAAAGCCCATTCCTGTTAGACACAACCATTAGTCCCCCTTCAACTAAAATCATTTAGGCTGGAAAAGACCCTTAAGATCCTTGAGTCCAGCTGTTAACCCAGCCCTGCCAAGTCCATGGACAGCCTTAAGAGGGGAATGCACTGGGATTTTGAGGACCTCAGTTATATTTTCAGATCTGCAGTGGAATTTGCTGTNGAAGGGAAGGGAAGGGAAGGGAAGGGAAGGGAAGGGAAGGGAAGGGAAGTAAGATTTGGCAAGACCATCTTGAATGGGAGTTTCTGATGTGTCTCTAGGGAGTATTGCCTAATGAAAATACCACTAATGAAAATAGGGAGTGAAAATATCAAATAGTTTCTTCTAATAATTTCAGTATTGTTTAGATCTATCACTGCATAAATCACTGCAATAATTTATAATGCTGATTAATGTGTGTGTTCCTCAAATTCAGTGAACTTGGGGTTTTTCTGATACTTAATTTTCCAGCTAATTATTTCTCAATACTTTCTCTTTCACTGGGGGGAAATGCAACATTGATGAACTTGTAACTCAAGTCTTGCAGACTGGAATTCAAAGGTGGCAAATGTTGGTTCAAGACATCTCGTTCAGAATTATAGGGGATAAAAATGATTTTGTTTCTTCTATGATATGTTTACCAGAAGCTTTTGTCTGCAGCAGATATTTTTAAGGTCTCAAAAAATACAGCCTGTGTCTGTTTGCAAGGATGTTCTGGTTTTGCCATTCCCACCCTCCTACTCAATGCTTATGATGGAAGCTTTCCGAGTCAGATGTTGAGTTGGGACATTCTATGATGTTCTGGTAAGTACTACATTTTCATCCTTTCTTGATACAAACCTGACAATTTGGTGTTTGACTGCTGCTTTGAGACCTTTGTACCATTAGAGTCATGGAATCATAAAATAGCTTGAATTGGAACAGACCTTAAACAATCCAGTTCCAACCCCACTGCCTATGGCAGTGGGGTTTCACCTTCCACTAGACCAAGCTGCTCAGCCTGGCCTCAACATTGTCAGGGATGCGGCGTTCACAACTTCTCTGGTCAACCTGTTCCAGTGCCTCACCACCCTCTGAGTGAATAATTTCTTCCATCTACCTAGGTTTATTCTTTCCAGTTTTCTCAAACATTGAAGAATTTTAATGCTGCAAAAGTGGGGGTTTTGTGAAATGTGACACATAAGAATAAATATTATGTCAGTCATCTTTGCTTTAAGGATTTAGATAATACATCTGAACACGAATAATTTTTTCTTTATCTATACAATACATATATGCCTGTTGATAAAAAAAAATATATTCTTAACTAGTGGAGTGAAAATGTAGTCATGCTTAGCTAGACATCACTATGGCTCAGGATGTAATATAAAATCATTTCTCTCACATCTGCATTCAATTAACAGCTGGTGTAAAAATCATAGTGTTCAATTGGATTGATACTTTGGTTAGTATAATGTTTTTCTCTCAATAAATGTTGGTGTTCCAGATGAATACATTTTTCTCATTTTCCATGAGTAGATGGATAATTCTTGAATGCCCACTTAACCTTGTTTTAGTCTCTGAAGTCTAGAATACACATCACCAGTAATGCATTGCCAGAATATTCTCAGTTACATTTGATGATTTTAGACAATGTGATAAAAACTTTCCTCCAGATCTGTGATTTGCTTACAGTAGGGAAAACAAACAAAAACTCCAAGCCAAAACAAACAAAAAACAACAACAAAAAAATCACAACCTGCACATGATTGTGAACTTTTGGGCTTACTGACATTAGTGAGAAAGTTATTACTTCAAACGACAGGATCCTGCAGACTTACACTGAAGCAGGTGCTTGATTAAAAAATGCTTGCTGTGAGTAAGAACAAAAAAGTCTGAAATGCAGATAAAAAGTCTCTCTGTACCAAGACCTTTCATCCATGTCAGAAATATTTATTCTTTGCATATATGTAACTGTAGCAGAGTCATCTCTGCCGTTGCTCTCCTATTGTTCAGCTGTTTATTCCTGATGTCATATCTGCATATTGCATATTTCCCAATGACAAAGGGAGCAGCCAGCTATCATGCATTCCTCTCTTCTGTTAGGAACTGTGATTCAGTCAAACCAGTGCTCTGTTCAGAACAGAAAAGTAACCTGGATCTGAGAGTGCATCTGGATATGCTTTTAACACCTGCATTGCACCATCTTCTGACAAGAATACCAATAGAGTGGACTTATTACAGTGAGGTGCAACATTAAACAGCAGTACCATGAAAAAAGCACTGCATTTTAAGACCAATTGAAGCAATATTGGATGCTTTTTGGGCTATTATGATGTACTTTTCTGTGTGATGTATGTGTCCTGGGTTTGCTTTCCTTCTTTACACTTCAGAAAATATTTTTGACTCTGTTCTGTAGCTGTTGTTGTTGTTTTCTTTTTGGCATTTGGTTTTGTTTTATTTGTTTTGGGGTTTTTTTTTCCTCCCTTCAAGTATTAATTAGTTTCCCTTTTTTTTTACAGATTAAAATGTTCAGAGTGCCAACCAGAATGAATGAGGAGTGGAAAGGAAAAAATATGTTTTAGTCTTATATCTCAAAGAAAAACACTCTAGCAAATCTTTCCTGCACTTAAATCTACTATGTTCTTATTGTGTTTTAATTTTAATAGGAAGGCATAAAAGTAAATGGGTAGTTTATGGGCATTTGCATTAAGCAAGTGTGCTTAAGCTGAATATGGTTTGTATATCTTGTAACAAATGCTTTGTGCCATAGATATTTGAAAGACTAGTCTACATTTTGATCCCCATTTTATTCCAAGATGTTGTAGAAAGGATGTGGGAAACTGAATGGAAGAAGTGGGAGGGAGATTGTCTTTGTATGAAACTGAGATAGCTTGTCTGACAGTCCTTGCTTCTGCTGTGTTTTGCTACAGCAAGTGAGGGAGAACATGTGTTATTAGCACTTCCAGAAGGGACTGTTTACTTCTAGCTTTTGTCAGACTCTGAGGACATCCCAAGTAGACTGACAAACTCATTAAATAATAACAGCCATTTCATTATGGGGTTAGATTTTTATATTTGAAGTGCAGCATATTATTCAACCCTTATACCTGCTGATTATAGGCAGAAGGTAAATATTTAAACATCAATGCTCTGGCTGTTGTCTCTGTGACCACCTGTGTGGTATTACAAAACAGTGTATCACATCAAATAAGGAGGACTAATGTGCTCAACTATAGGTAGTTTTTGAGGCCAAATATGTTACCCTAAAAATTGGGAGGGACATTAGGCAGAAAAGCCATAATGTTTATTAGTGCTGATAGTTTTAAACAAGTATTGTATCTACTGAAGAGGCTGATATCTGCCTATGCAGTTTGCCGTTGCCTAGCCATGATCTTTCTGTTCATCTGTGTTATGATCCAGTTATTAAAATTACAGCTTGAAAACTTTGAGACCACAGCTGTTTCAACCTCCTTCTTTTATACTGCAACTACTTGCATTCATGCCTACCTTATAAAAATTCCACTTTTTCACAATACATGACTGAGCATTCCAAGTTAGTTTAAAACACTTTTTCTGTAATTAAAAAAAATCTAGAAAATATTCTCAAACTTATCACACTGACAACTGTGTCATTATTTTCCTCACTTCTGCAGTTTACCCAGTACAAGGTTTGTGATGTTTTTGCAGCATGTTGTTAAAAGCTGCGGAGGAATTTGGCAGCTATGGTACAGCCTTTTTTGATGTATTTTGTAGACCTCATTTGGTTCTTACTAGTACTGTTTAATACGATAGTATGTTGTATAAGACTACTTAATCACATTCAAACATCAATTTGTTAATTTGAAAACATATGTATTTTGTTCTGGACTTACATCTTTGTGCTTTTTTCCTCACAGTACAATGGATTTTTTTTCTGGGATCAACAGTTTCAGGAGAGTTAGCCTAAAAAGAACAAATCTGTTGTTATGGCTAAGTCATAGGCATCAAAGGCCTAGTGTGAAAAAAAAAGGACATTTCTTAAACTGAAAAATGCATAATAAATGTAATTCATTAGAGTTGTGAAGAGAGTAACAATTTATCATCTATAGGAGCACCACGTGTTTATAAATTAATGCATTTATCATTTGGCACATTGTTTTGGTGCTTGGTTCCAAATGATTGCTTGAAATAATAATGCCTTACAGAGGTTTGGCTCAAATTTTAGAACATACTTTTTTCTTATGCAGTTGTACACACAGAGAGCTCCACAGGAGTTGAGCTTTTCTGAGGATTGAGTAAAATTCTCTACAAAAACCTTTTCAAGTATCAATATATGACAGATACACTTAAATCAACTCACAGCAGTAATGACTGAAAACAGAGTGCCCAATAAAAGCATATGTCAGTATGAAAATATGTAACATTTATTGTACATATCTGCCAAAACAGAGGATGTAGTGTTGTGGAGTAGAAGTAGTGGAGATACGCCTTTATTTCTAAAGGACATCACAGAAGATCTGGCAATCTACATAAGCTTCTCACAGAATGTGTTGACTCCACAGGGCATATGAACTGCTGATAGCCATCATTTACCCTACAGAGCTTATTTTACATTTTCAGAAGTTCTGTATATCTAAAATTTTATTTTCCATCCATACCCTTACAGAAATAATATGAACATTATTGTGCTGTTTATAAAAGTGTATAAATGTGAATTTGTGAAAAAATTCACTCACTTGAGAAATTATAAAGAATTATAGTATGCACTGACAAGTACATTGATGTATGTTATTTTTTGGTGTAACACTAGCAAGCATCTTCTATCTGTTCATGACAATGTCACCTTTTGAAAAACACTGTAGTCATGAACAACCTTCAATTTTAAAAACAAATTTGACAAAATGTTTTGCTGTTAATAATAGTTTATCTGAGATATAGACACTGATATTCTGATTACAGCATTTTCTGAGTATTACAAAAAGGTCTAGCATTTGTAATGATTAGAAGGACTATATTTCTATATATGCTTACTCACCATCATTTCTACAGTTCCTAACAGCTTACACACTGAGCACTCTTCTAAAAATTGTCAATGGCAAAAGTAGAAGCAGCGCAAATATCCAAAACTTCCAACTGTTGCTCAAAAATGGCATAGTTATGAGAAATTTTAAGTAGATGGATCTTAAAGGTCCGCCTCACCTTATTTTAAATTGTAGGGAGTCTTCTTTCTGAAATAACAGTGCATGAGACTTCTAGGAAGAGCTTTTCAATTTATGTACAATTCTGTATGGTAAAAGTTCTTTGGTTTTAATTCCACATGAAATAGATCTCTCTGAAATATACAGCAGATTAAAATGTAAAAAAAAACCCAATAGATTAAAAAAATCAGATTAAATGTCCTATTTTTTATCACCTGTAAAATAATTTCAGCTTAAAATAGGAAAACTCTTGCTGGTCATGAGTGATGCACTGTGCATTCAAATTCTCTTTGGCAAAAGCTAGCCAGGAATAGTTCATTAGATAAGCAGTAGTAGTAGTGGGCACAGTATTGGGGTCATATCCATATTCTTTCCTGAAAAAACTGCACATAGATTATGTTATAATAGATAGAGTTCTTGTCTAGAAAAATACAGCTGGAGCCTGTTTCATCCTTTCTTTTGGTATTAGCTGTAATTAATGTTTTGATACTCACTTTTATGGGTTTTGGGGCACTTAGCTATCCTTATGTATTCCTCCAATTTATGAAAAGTTGAAAGCATTTACAATTTTGCCTGCTTATCTAACCTGGTTTCCTTTCAGGACAAGTTAACCCACCTAGTTGATCAAGGGAAGCCAGTTGATGTAATCTTTTTGGATTTCAGTAATGCTTTTCATAATGTCTCACAGGATCCTTCTGCCCAGCCCCCAGCTGGATAAACACATTATGTGGTGGTTGAGCAATTGGCTCATGCGTTGAGCACAGAGGGTTAATTGAATGGGGTGACATCAGACTGGTGACCTGTCACTGATGGGGTTCCACAGGGCTCCATCTTAGGCCCCATGCTCTTCAAAATCTTCATAAATGACTTGGACACAGGACTGAAAGGGACACTGAGCAAGTTTGCAGATAACAGAAAACTGGGAGGAGCTGTTGACTCCCTTGAAGGCAGGGACGCCCTGCAGAGAGACCTTGACAAGTTAGAGGACTGGGCAATCACTCACCATGTGGAGTTCAACAAGGGAAAGTGCTGGATTCTTCACCTGGGATGGGGCAACCTGGGATGTACATATATATGGGGAGTGAGGTGCTGAAAAGCATCACTGCTGAAAGGGACCTGGGGGTCCTGGTGGATGGCAAATTGAATATGAGTCAGCAGTGCCCTGGCAGCCAGGAGAACCAACTGTGTCCCAGGGGGCATCAGGCAAAGTATCACCAGCCGGTCAAGGGAGGGGATTGTCCCGTTCTACTCTGTACTGGGGTGGCCTCACCTTGAATATTGTGTGCAGTCTTGGGCACCACAATATAACAAGGATATAAAGCTATTAGGGAGCATCCAAAGGAGGGCAACAAAGATGGTGAAGGGCCTTGAGGGGAAGCTGTATGAGGAGTGGTTGAGGTCACTTGGTCGGTTGAGCCTGGAGAAGAGGAGACTGAGGGGAGACCTCACTGCAGTTACAACTTCCTTGTGAGGGGAAGAGGAGAGGCAAGCACTGATCTCTTCTCTGTGGTCACCAGTGACAGGACCGGAGGGAATGGCCTGAAGTTGTGTCAGGGGACAGATACTGGGAGAAGGTTCTGCCCCCAGAGGGTAGCTGGGCACTGGAACAGGCTCCCCAGAGAAATGGTCCCTGCACCAAGAAGCATTTGGTTGATACTCTCAGGCAAATGTTGTGACTCTTGGGAATGGTCTTAAGCAGGGCTAAGGGTTGGACTTTATAATTCTTTTGGCACCCTTCCAACTCAATAGATTCTGTGATTCTATGAACCATATTCCTTTGTATATATGTAAAGATTTCCAGTTTTTCTTTGTAAAAACACTAGTTCTGTGACAGCTTCTTGCAGAAGTGAAATTTTTTTTGGATGCATTCCAATTTCTTTAACATGAGTTCTCACTGTCTTTTACGGTTGCAAAAAAAATTGTTGCCGAATCCAAGTCTCATTTCAAGGTCAACTTTACATTCAGGAAGATTAGTAGTATTACTCATTTTGTTAGGAATGAATGGCATATGAACTGCCTCTGTAAAACTGAGTAGCTAGTTTTCCTCGGAGTTCTTTTATGTTTAGCTGGAAGCAGGATGATTCATGCGTGTTAGAAACCATTGTTACTTGTCACCTATTCCTTCTGTCTTGTTGTCATTCATTGTATAAAGTTCATAATCAAATTGGGCACACTATTTGTACCATCATTGAATATTACAGATTGAGGAGGCTGCAATCTATTAATTCCTTCTATCTTTGGTGTCACTTCTCATCTGTAAACTAGATCTACTTGAATGGCTATTTATTTGAAATCATTCCTATTAACATATTTCTGGACACTTGATAACTGTGTCTACATAGACTTGGAAGATGCTTACTAAACCATGCTTCCATTTAGTGCTGCATGACTCAGTGTTTTAGTGTTGTCGTCCAAGAGACTTCACAGGTGTATGTATTTTCCTGTCTTAAGTCTGACAACAGATCTAAGAAAATATTGTTTCTGATCAAAACTCTAACAAACAAAAAATCATGTAGTGTTCCTAGGATTTTAGAATATTCCACATATGCATTACTAGCAGATTTTAACATGGTCAAATTTGTTGTTTCAGAAATTATAGTAATTGATGTTAATGGCATAGTGTTGTGAATTAACCTTTCTGTGTTTTTTTCCTAGATTGGATTAGGAATGCAGTTCTGACTCTAGTCCCTACATAGTATGCTTTGGTTCACACTATGGAACTTTCTTGGAGTATTCAGCTGGAATTTAGGTAAAGAACACACAGGAATAGACAAAACTAGTTAATCGGGAAAAAACATTGCAAATGCTTAAAAAAGCTGTTGCTTCTTTAGCATCAACTATTTTGTTCTGCAGAACTTAACGTGCTTTACCAAGCTACTTGCCAATGTAGAAACTTACATGTAAAATGACAATGGCTTTTCAAACCACTTTTTTAAGAGACTCATATTTTTTAAAAATATACAATCTTCTTGTGTATGTTTGACTACTTGGAATCTCCCTTTCTGAAATGTTTGAAGGTGACATTAGGTAAGTATTTTGACCTTCTGAAGTTTTCTATTGACCTTCTGAAGTTTTCTAAGGTATTCCCTTCTGTGTTTATTTGTAGCTTGTCATCTGGCCTTTTTAATCACTTAACTCCATGATTTTTACGGTTATGCTTCAGTTCTGCAACAAAAAATTGTATGTACTCTAACATTTCAAGACACCCTCCTCTCCTCCCATCCCCCCTGCCCAAACAAATCCCTGAAACTAATGTTTGGAATCCTATAAATAAGATCAGTATAGTGATTATACAAAGTAAATCAGTGCTGTAGCACTCAGATTTTGTTGCATTTACCATTTGCCATTTGATTACTAGCATGGTAGAACATGAAGGTAGATTGCTATAGCTATTTAATATAAACTTCATTATAACAAATAAAAGTCTTTTCACAATTATTAACTATGAACTCAATGAGTTTAATATAATTATTATGTACACTGTTGCATGCATATTGTTATATTCCTTTTCAATGGACTGGGAAATCGCATTCATCTACCTCATAATTACAGACCCTTCCTGTGTGTGAATCTTCCATTGAGAATTCATCATACCTTCCCACTTTTGCTTAATACACAAGTCTAAGAATTTATAACAATTTTTATCTAGAGCATGAGGTTTCTAGCTTTAACTCTGAATGATTCATATTAAAAGTTAGGCTGGAATAGCAGTTGTTAAACATTAAGAAAAGAGTTAATCCAGTATACCAGCAGTTATAGGTTCTTTACACTTGGAACAAGCTTCTTTTTTAGCAGTGTACACAAAAAGCCCACAAAACTTCCTCTGGAATCAAAGTTGACTGGAACAAATTTACAGTTCTAGCCTACTGTTGTCATTTTCTGAGACAATCTTATCAAAATATAGTCATGATTTTTTTCTATGTTTATAAGAACATTTGCTAATGAGATGACCTTTGTATAATGCATTAATTTCTGTGCATAGTATTCCATACTTGACCTTCTAAGAATTACCAGCAAGTATATAGCTATTATAAAGTAAAATAAGTTAGAGATAAGCAGTAGCTCATATGGTTTCCAGTCCAATAGACTGAAATAAAATACTAAATCAGTGACTGAAAAAGGCTATAAAAGAGAACACCAATTCATAAGTAAACTTATTTAATGAATGCATTTCACTAATGTAACATTCCACTTAGGAGGAAACCGAAATGGAATATCTACCATGAGAGAAATTGATGTGAGGGACTAGATAGTTGCAAAATATTGAGTGATAAATATAAAAAGAAAAAAAGGAAATTAATGAGAGGATCCACAACTGCTTTATAATTATCAAATTTTGTCAGGAGTGGTAAATAGCAATATTATCACCTCTTAATGTGATATCACCCTCTCATAGGAGCCTTAATTTCAAGAGCACAAAGCGTCAAGAAAAGTAGTCTTATACCTTTAACTTTTACAAAGTTTTTTTAGAAAACCAAATTTAAAAAAAAAAAAGACAAATTCTTGGGCAAAAAGCAAATATTGAACACTATTTTAGTGTAACCCTAAAATCTCAGTTGACTTTCACAATAGCCATAGTAAGAGAATATAGTTGAAGCTAGGTTTCCCAATCCAGAATTATATCCTATTTAGGGAATTTTGTCTACTGTCAGTTGGAGTTTTAATGGAAAATGCTCAACAGAAACTCACAAATAGAAAACTTACTACCTTTATTTGAAATAAACCTCTGTTTCAAGAATTTGACCCACAGTATATAAGTGTTTTGACTGAAACAGTTATAAATTAACTCTGAATGTTTTGTCCTCTAGACTACCTTTATGCTCTTGCAGTCTTGAATAGCCTCACCTGGAAAGTTTCAGGAAAACTTTGTAGGGTGTGTTCCTGCTTGCCAGTATGTTACACAATTACTAGTGAGCTTAAAAATAGATCATAGAATCTTAGAATCACTCAGGTTGAAAAAGACCCTTAAAATCATAGAGTCCAATCATTACATTAACAATACCAAGTTCACCACTAAATCATGGCCCTAGATACCATGTCTACAAAACTTTTAAATACCTCCAGGGATGGTGACTCAACCACTTCCCTGGGTAGCCTGTTCCATGCTTGACCACCCTTTCAGTGAAGAATTTGTTCCTAATATCCAAACTAAACTTCCCCCAAGTGCAACTTGAGGCCATTTCTTCATGTCTTTTTGTCATGGAAGTAGACAAAAACAACTTAATGCAGCTAACACATTCACACAAACTAATTTGCAACCAAAACCAATGGCCAAAACTAGCAAACAGCAAGACTGCAAAGATACTTAACAGGTTATAGGTTTGGTTTACCAGTCAGGGATATTGTTGCTACACAGGCAACAGCAGAGATCCAAAATGTGCACAAACACACACAAGGGAGCTCTCTCCCACATGGGTACCAAGATGTGTTTGCTTCACTCAAAGGAGTGAAGGATCGCTCAAGGATATCCAGTAGAAAAATAGTCACTCACCCGTGTGGCAAGGGTGAGTGACTATTCAAGTCTTATATAGTTGAATACTATTATTAGATAATTGAAACATTACTATTATAGAGTTGAAACTATTATATAGTTGCAGTAGAATGGTATAGACTATTCAACTTCTTTACCCTAGCCAAAACTAACACAACTGTTTAATTTTTTTTTTATACAAAGAAGTGTAATGTTTAAAATCATGAGTTAGAAAAACCTAGTATTTTTCAGTATTCAGTGTTAAATTGATAAAGTCATAAAGTACTGTCATTGTAGAAGTGCAGTGAACTTCTCCTCCCCCAGCTTTCATTTTATAATATATACAAACATGAAAGATAAACATATTAAAATCCTGCATTGCAGTTTTACAGGATGCTCTCCATTGGCTGATGATACAAATGGAGTTAAAATGTTCATTATTATTACAATGTCTATGCTAAATCACTAATCTGTATATTGTCACAAATTACTGGTGAGGAAAATAGGTACTGTCACTTCAATTTTACAGATAGGCTTAGAGAGAAATGTACTTGCTTATGTCTTTGAAGGGTAAAGGAGCTAAGGTCATTCCTCTTGAGCCTCAGGAACTAATTATTAGTTTGTCTTCTCTATAACTTGCAAAAGAAATTTTACATTGATATATCTAGTGAATAAGCTCTTGTGTTTATTAACAATAGAGGTCAATCTGCACTGAAAGAAAATTTATACTCACCCTTAAGGAGAGGGACATGTTAGTGAGGAACAACAGAACAGCCTTTTTGTCTGTTCAACTTTTTGTATCTCAACTGAGGCTATCAAAAGAGTGCTGGTTAATACTGGTGGATTTTATGATAGATCCTTTGACCATGAGGAGGTGGAAAAGCATGGCCAGCTTATTTCATGTAAGTTGCTTATTTCTTATATTTCTTATAAAATACCTCAAAATGGCTTTCAGTAGTTTTGGGCAGTCATAAAGTTGAAAGATGTAAGTATGGATTGTCAGTGGGAGACTGAATGCAACACTGGAGCTAGAAATATTAAATAATATAATAATTATTATTACGATAATTTTTTAATATTTAAATATCTGATTACTGTTTGGAGAAGAGCAAACTTGAAAAGTGGACTTCAGTTCATCTGCAAGTTCAGTTTTACAATTAGAAAGTTACATGTCTTTTTGATTCCTGGGTTTTAAAACAGGATGAGATTTTTTCCTTATTCTGCAGCTGAATAGCCATTAATCTGCCAGAGAAACTGACTCCTGTGATCTAGACCTACGTGTATTTAAGCAGATAACTTTTTAGTATTATTCTTAAAAAAAAAAAAAAAAAAGGAAAAAAGGGTTAAGCTAGTTAAAAGAAGTAAAGCTTGGTATTAGAACAAGCCACTTCATCATTCCAGGAATGCCATCTGTAAAAGTACATCTCAGAAGAAATTCAGATGAGGAAAACTATCTGAGAAAGCTCTGGGGATAGCTAAGTCACAAGAATCATATCTATATGTGTTGCATTTCTGACTTTATAAACACTTCACCTGAAGATCTGCTCACCCTTATGCAAGTAGCTCCTGGGACCATAAAGAAAATCCTTTCAGAGGAATGGTTAAATTGGTTGTTAAATATTAAATGTCTGCCTGTAGTATGGACTCTTAAGTGCCTCAGGGTTTTGAAAGAATTAAAATTGGTTCCTTCTGAATATTTCTGTTACTTACCAGGATTTTAGACAGTTTATCATCTACCCTACTGATGCTCAATGGATGGCCTTAGGGTATGACAAAGTCAGTTAGTGTTAAGGTGTAAAGAAATTCCACCAATTATTTGTGAAAAGCATTCACTAAGTTCCTAAAGTAGCTTGCAGATTATTTGACATTTTGAAACTGTTAAGTAAACTATAAAACATTTAATCACAAGTACATAACACATCTCTTTTTTATTACGAGATCATATTTAATCTCACTTTCTATCACACATATTTAGGAATTCTATGTACTACTTAGGGTGGATAACACTAAAATAATTAACAATACATTGTGCTGTTCCTGCTGAGTGAAATCACATTTTGTGCTTCAGAAATAAAGCATTGAAGTTAATATGAAGTGCCTGGCACAGCAACACAGAGTTTTTCTACAAAGTGACTAGGTTTCAATGACTCTTCTATAGCTTTCTGGCACAGAGAACATTCTTTCTGTCTCCTGGGTTACTTCTGGCCAAACTTAGCACAGCAACATAATAAGTGTGGGCTGTGCAGCCCACATGTAGGTTCACTACAGGTGAGAGAATGTTGCTTTGCCCTTCTACCTTTCCCTCCTCTCTGACATAATAAAGGTAAAAGAAAATAATTGGAGATTGTAAACACCAATATTCACTCACAGGGAGAGATTCTGTGTAGAAATGTCAGAAGCAGTAGTGTTAGTAAAAAGAAAAAAATTGTCAATGTATAGTGGCATTAAACCTTTATGTGACTTATGCATGGAATTGATAGTTCTCCTGAATACTTCAATACTTCTGTGGGAAAAAATAGAGTTACACGTTTCTCTCTAAAGTGTCTTTATTAACACAAGTCCAGAATTACTGTGGCGAAGTTAAGCTATTTCATAAGTAAGCTATAGAAATGGTAAGAGGTATGAAGAAATGCAATTGAGAAATTATAGTCAAAGTAGAAGTAGAGGATGCAGAGTTGATAGATGCACCGTATTCTGGGATGCACACTTGAGTAAGGATATTTTTGATGCAACATAAGGGGTAATAGGTAGGAAAATAAAATTAAAATAGAAAGGAAATGCTCTGTTAACTGGAGGATCAATTTATATAAAATGTTTGGGGAAATGGTGAATTTAGCATTTGGTACATTTTAGATAATTCAGTAAGTAAAAAAATGTGGAATAACAGAAAATCTGGCGCTGAAAATAAGTGGTTTGCATAAGCTAGATTGCCTTTTTCATCTTTTGAGTAATTAGTTCTATTTCTCACTTGAACTGGCTAGTTTGGACAAACTGTGATTATCTCTATTTTTGCTCATCTGATTTTAACTTTGACCATCTCTAAGCTGTGTCAGCAGAAGCAACACTGTCAAAGAAATACTCTCTCCTTGGAGTTGTATTTTTAGATCATGAATGATCAAATGAAAACTGAGCTTTTCTACAGCTTTTCAATATAGCATCTGGGCCTGCTTCTTTTAAACTGCTCACGGTAGATAGAATCACAGAATCATAGAATATATTGAGTTGGAAGAGACCCACAAGGATCAAGCAGTCCAAGATAGTTCAGGGCCTGAGTATGTGGACCATCCATGCAAGGCAAGCCATTATCTGATAGTGCACTCACCTGTCACTAGTTAGATGTAAACACTCCCATGGTGTCTTCTTAGCAAGCAACCGTCTACTTACGGTCAGGAGGCATGACAAATTTAAAGTGCATTTCCTAGAAAATATTTGATGGATTGGAATACTATTTTACTCTGAGTACTGCCTAGAGACATGCATTTTACAAGAAGCAAATACCTGTGTAGCAATTATCTGCAGTCACTATTTGCTACAGTCTTGTCAGCTCCCACACATTAAGCAAAGTTGAAATAAATAATTAAAATTGTAGTATCAAGGTTTTTCCTTGGAGTTTCCTATGAAAAACAGTATCAATGTAGAATGAACACTTTTGCATTATGAAAATTTTGTCTTGGCTTGTGCTGTATGGAACATGAAACATTCAGGTCCTGTATGCATATAACTTTGTGTACCTAGAACACTGCAGGGATATTTGCAGCAATGGCACTTGTAAGGGGAGGTAGAATATTTCATACGTGAAAGTTTCTTAAATGACCAGTGCGTGCATACTTGAAACTGTCTGGTTGCATAAAAGGAAACTTGGTTAACCACTGTAGAGGTCTCAAAGGACTTTTCACAAAGCACAGAGACAGTACTTGTAGCATATTACCTAACTGGTCAAAATTCAGTGGAATTCAGTTAAAGTAGTTCTAGTTGTATACAAAACTCTAATAATCACTCTGCGTGATACAGCTGGTTCTTCTTATATTATGTTCCACTTATTATTTATGTTTAGGAAGATTTTTTTTTTGTTTTTGTTTTGTTTTGTTTTTTTTTTTGTTTGTGTGTTTGTTTTAAATCCATGTCTTTACAGGTACCAACCACATACTTGTTTTTGAAGACTTATGCCTATGTGTTTGCTTTTGCAGAGTGTCCTTGGACTCTGGCAACCCCACAGGTGAGCAGACAGAAAATCAGTCAATTTGTTCTTTTCAGCCTTTCTGCATTTACTCAGTAATTCATCAAAACCAATGTGTTTTTGCAAAATGCCGCCATTTGGCAGATGAGTGTTTTGTGACAAAAGTTCAGTTTAATCAGAAAAATCCTGTATAATTCTATTCATTTTATGGTAGGTGAAAGACAAAATCGATTAATTTCAGTCTACTAATCACAGAGCATGACTGGATGACTTTCAGTCATGTCTCTATCCTCTTTTTCTTAATTGCTGTTATTGATACTAAGATGGTAGCTATGAAACCTGCAGATTGCATTGCAAATTTTTATATTGGCAGCTGTTGAACACGTACTTTCAAAATTAGTACTATGTACTTAGCATCTCATGCGTGGAACACTGTCATCTGAGCAAACGTTGCTCAAGTGTGCTTTGCAGACATCATTTGCAGGTCACTTAAACTTCAGATGATTCCTCATTATGATTATGGTGGTTGATAGCATCTGAAGTACACATGAAAAATAATACATTTGTAAATGGAGTTAAGGATCAGATCAAGACAGTATTTATGGTCTTAACTTAGAAATCAAGATTAACTTAGATAATAATATGGATGAGAATTGTTACTGCTGGATTTTCTCTGCTAAAATAAACTATTTTTCACAAGCTTATATGTGGGATCGCTTTGAGCAGACACTATTTCAGAATGTAGTTAGAGTGTAGATAATAACACCTGGTGTTTATTCAAGATATGCAGCTACTGGCTGGGAAAAGCCAAGAAGGCCAAGGGAACCATGATAAGCTCAGGATGAGAAAGTAGAAATAATTAGATAGGCAATTAGCAATAACAAGACATAGTGAGTGAATTGCCAACCAATCATGGTCTGAATAAGGGCCCATGGACAGTGGCCTATAGCCAATTGCTCTGCATACAGAAACATGTGTACGGTAGTAAAAAAGGTATATATATCAGTAGAAGTTTCGAATAAAGTTGGATTTGAATATGCATCATATTGATGTGTCAAGTTCATTCCCGCTCGTGAGGTTAATCCCCGGCACTTATATATGGTTAGAGATATCAGTATAAGGTCTCAGACTGCAAACCACCGAAGCGTGCCATTGCTAGTTAACTGCTTTTTATTTGAGACTGAATACCCTGGGCTTTTTCAAATCTTGGTATTAATCCATTTCCTAAGACAGAATGTTAATAAAGCTTTTCTGGTATTTTCAGAAGTGACTACAGCTGATTTAATTAAAATTTACTGAAACTAGATGCAACCTTTCTGAAATTTTGCAACCATGTTGGGTGTTGTAACTAGGTAATCATTAAGGTCCTTCCAACCCAAGCCATTCTATGATTTTGTGATTTTAGCTGTCACAAAAGATTTCTTGAACAGGTTTTGACTTAATGGAAGCTTTAGGTATTGAACTTGCTTTGTTTGTTCATTTGTTTACTAGGGGGTTTTTTTATTTCTGGGTAGTAAAGCAAATGTCTAATCCCCTAGTGAAATAATTATTATTAAATTATGACTGTGTACCTAGGAGATTCCTTTACATGAGAAGTGATGTATTCATGCATTTTATTAATACATCTAAGACTACTATGAGCCCTGGTTTATAGCACTGTATAAGGTTCTGCTATATAGAGATAGTAAAAACTCTTGAGAAAGCTTTTTTTGCTCTCCTTTGTTTAGCCTTTTCACTATTTCATCCAATTTTGTTGTAGGTATTATCCCTAGAAATCAAACAGGACCTTTACTCTGGTTTTAAAATACCCTCTAACAGTAACCATGATGTAAAATCTACTGTACTGTAACATAGAAAACTTGTTTTCTTGAAGTACTTTATTTGAAAATGTCAGAACAAGGAATAAGAACTTACACAGTGATGAAAACTTAACCTTTGTCTCACAGTGACAGCCGACATCTTCACTGTTTAAAATACACAGGAAACAGAAGTACCCTCAGCCATACAGAAAATGTTGCCCTGTTTCTTCAGAAAAATATTGGCTACAAGATTCTGGATAAAACGTGAAATAGCTAATTCATGAAACACACATCCAGGCATTGTGATTGCTAAATAAGATTTTGTTATTATCCATTGACCAACACTGTTCTTCATATATATGTAGATTGTAGAGAGACTTTGATATATATAACAAAAAAAAAAAATTTTTTTTTTTTAAGCTGCTGATAGTTTAATCATAAAAACATCCATACATGTTTTCTTTCATTCTTAGTCATAGTCTTCTGGAAAGCAAGCTGGTATTTATGAGATAAGGATTTCAGGGAGTTGGGATTGTTGAAAGAGCAAAGCTGTGTGTTCCTTTTTTTGGCATGGCTTTTAAGTATGGAAGCAGGGACTTCTGCTGTTTATTGGTCAATAACAATAAATTAAGAAATGTTGAAATGGATTACGTAGTCCCACTAAAGCTACTGCAAACTTTTTAGTTGATTTTAAAGGAGCTGAGACTTCATCTGAAATGCTCAGCTTTCAAATCTTGAAGACAGTCCCAGGTTAGCTCAGGCTTCAAAAGAAAACTTTGCCACTGGTTCTTTTGTTGCACCCACCAGTCTCACAGAATCAGAGAATGGACTGACAAGGATTATCGAGTCCAATTCCTTGCCCAGGAGCGGCTGCTTCTCTCTTCAGAGAGAATATGTATTTATAACTGTAAATAATTTGATAAATACTTTTAAGTTATTTTGTCCTAGGTAGCTTTATAGGAAGAATGATGAGTTTTATTCTTCTAAATGCTCATTGCAGCATTGGAATTTGCTTACAGCCCAGGTTTAAACTCTGCTTGTTATGTGGATCATATCCACTCCTAGTTAAGGGATTATACTTCTATGGATTTACAATACTCATTCAAAAATAAATATCTATTCCACAGTATTGTATGACCTGATATTGTTAAGATTCTTTTAATATTTTTAAATAAAAAATTATTTAGTCTGTTCTATCATGTTTTACATTGCAGGTGCCTTGGGGTAGGGATTAATTCTTGCATGAAGTGCAAGTACTTGAATATTACTATTATGACTAAATTGGGATTTTTGGGGTTCTGCTGAAATGAAACTTCCAGAAACATTATTTTGTGAAACTATAATTTTTTTACAATTTTAAACTGATTTATTTTAATTTAATAATTTTGTACTACTGATTTCAGCAGCATAAAATTATTAGTTCAAATTAAGATAACTCTCACTAGTGAAGTATGAAATATCTGTCAGTCAGATTGCAATTAGCAGCTTTGCTTTCTGTATTTTGTTCCAGGTGTAAGTCAGTCTGCTTGTTATATTTTACTCCTTTTACGTTAATTCTATTTTATCAAAATGCAGCCAATTCTCTAGCTAACGAATTCGTTCTGAGTCAAAAGTAGTATCAAAATTCAGATTGCAAATTAATGAGTTTTCATGTTTATATTGCATATGACATATGCATATGCACAAAACATATTCTTTCGCATTCTGCACATTTGTGAGATATTTTAAAGATTTCACAAAAAAATTGAACTTTTGTGACCTGCTTTTCATATTATATGTTTGATATTAATTAACTATAGCAATTCTGCTTGGGAAATGATGTGGGTTAAAAAGCATGTGACAGAGTCAAGCAATTGCACACCAAAGCAACTATGGCTATTCTTAATTTATGATATAGGTTATTGTGTGCAAAATGTCAATTACTGCAAGTACTTCAGAATTTAAAAAAAGGGGTATGTGGTTAAGTATATTTCAAAGTAGTGAACACTGCCAGAAGAGAATTCCACTTAGTCACATTCATTGAACAGGGCTAGTGACTGAGGTCACAGGTGGTGAAGTCCACTCATGGCCCATGGCCCAAATGCAGCTGAGGTGATCATTGATTAACATGGGAGAAAGTAGGACAAAACCAGAAACTTCATTCCTGATATTCAGACTTCCATAGCATCATTTTCTTGTATATACATAGTTGAATCAATTTAAATTTCCTCATAAAATTTGCTGTCAAAACCCCACATAATAACAGCACTATATGTTAAGGTAGCCCATATCACACAAAAAAGTATGATTCAGTAAAGTATTTATATGACTGGAGCTGGTAGAATTGCTGTGTTTGAAAATTTTTACTTTGCCACACTTTTCTTAGATAGCTGTATAAGCAAGAACTTAGAAAGAAATAATTTCATTACAAAAGACAGTTGAGCTTATGCTTTGTAAAACTTCTCCATTTTACCTGTCTTCTGAATTTACGAGATACCAAATGTTGTTAGGAAAGTAATTTGAAGTAATGCTATCGCCTTAATGTAAAGGCAGTAGTTAAACCTGAAATAATATCAGAGGCAGTAGATCAGTGTGACATTCTATAACGAGCTAAAAAGTTATGAACCATATGTGAATGACTAAAGCTAATTTTTTATTTACATTGAAATATTTGTATTTGGATACTTTAGAGCAGTGATCTACCTCTAGCAGATTTCTAACAACTCCCTTTTTGTTCCATCTATCCCTCTCAGGTTCTTTAAAGGCACATGCCTTCAAAGGTATTTCTTCTACAATGCTCAGATATGATGTAAATTAATTACATAGGTAGAATGATGCTTAACAACAGAGTAATATCTATTTGGTTGCTCAAGTAGAATACTTCTGTCCTTACCATTATACCAAGAGATTAGTACTGTATAATCCTATCTGAGCAGCATGAAGAAAATGGGTGGGCCAGAGCCACTTCCTGAGATCCTAAGGAAGTGATGTTTTTTATCAGAAAAGGATGAGCATTCTTCATTTTCTTCAAGGGCAACAAATCCTCATTAGCCCAGTCTGCAACCTGATAAAAATCTGCATATGTTGAATTAGTCATAATTTTTCCAACAGACTTCTTTCATTTTAGATTTGGTATCTCATAAATTTTACAGTGAACCTGAACAGTTTCCCACAATTAATAAAACCCTCAGTAATGGTACTCAAGTTTCAGTTATAGACAGAATTACAGACATAAACCTGGATTTCTTCACCTTTTTGTTTACTGTGAAAAAAGAAAAGCTGTCTTTGCTCAAGCTGTGTCTGATTCCTACCTGAAATTAATCAATATAGGTTTGGTGGGGGTTCTACACCAGACCACAGATAAAAGTGGAATTAATTAAACATCTGTTGAAGTTGGCATTTGAGACCTAACTTTATGTATCAAGAAGATTGTCATAGAAGTATTGCTGCTATTATAAAACCTTCATGTGAAGACTCAGTTTCATATAATTTTTTAAATTATAATTTGATAAGGAAAATGTCAACAAAATTAAGCAAAATTAAAGTACTTTCCTCAGGGGGAATAGGTACATGCCATTCATCTTTCTCTTCTGTGAAAATCTCACATATAATGTTTTGTTAGCCAAATAGCTCCTCCATGGCACTTAGTAGCAATGATATTTAGGAACATGCAGACTTTATTCACAGACGAACAATAGCTAGGACCTGCTTCGAATCAGCTGTTGTGCTAATTAAGATTACTACCAGAAATTTAGTAGAAAGAAGATTGCATTAATTCCCACCAATTCTTCTGATTATCCTGCCATCTTTTCACTCCCATAGGTGATATTTATAAAGGAAAATACAACAATATTAATGTTTCTAAAATTACTGTCAGCATATCTAAAGGCAGTAGTTCCATCTGCTCCTATTCTGCACACATTTAAAAGAATGAAAATAATACACAGAAACATGGTTACAGAATAGATGTTACATTTTACACTGCTATTTAAGAGACAAAGGTAAAATTCTGCCTCACTGCACTCTGCTTTGTCTTAGTATCACTGTCATTTTTAGCAGTGCTTTAGACTAAAACCATATATAATATCCCCACTAAATCTCAAAGGTTATATAGTGATATACAGACACCAAATCTTACTCCTGCTATTTAACTTACAGACCTGCCTTTAAGAATGTCTCATGCTGTTATTTTGCTCTGTGCCATCAGGGAACAGAAATGACAAAGCATCTGCATAGTTACAGCATTGCTTTCCTTTATATAGTGACTTATGATGGGGAAAAAAAAAAAACACCAGTTTTTTTCATTATTTTGAGAATAATTTGTTGACCTGTACCCATATCTTGGTTGGAGGTGAGAAGTAGTGGAATTTCTAAACTACCTGTGTACCTTGTTGCCTGAATATGTCTAACACAACTGATATGCAGTCATATAAAATGCTCTCCAAGTCTTATATTAGGATGATTTTCACAAGAACTTAGTAAAATAAAAAGTCTTGTAGTATTGAGCAGTTCACAAATACCACTTTAGGTACAAGAGGTAACATAGTTTCTTCCCTAGAAAAAACATTTGTTAAATATAAAAAATTATCTGCCCAAGCTCCAAATACTGGCAAATACCCCTGAGTGAAAAATTAAAAAAAAANCTAATATTGCAACTCCTTCTTCTTTTAGCAAAAAAAAAAAAAAAAAAAAAAAAAAAAGCTGCCTCTGTTCCAGGCTGAACAAACTCAACTGTTGTATCTGTCTTCCACTGTAGGAGAGATACTCCATCCCTCTGATCATCTTGGTGCTCCTCTGGACTTGTTCCAACAGGCTGATATCCTTCCTGTGCTGGGGACCACAGAACTGGGCACAGCACTCCAGGTAGGGTCTCACCAGATCAGAGTATAGTGGCAGAGTCACCTCCCTCAGCCTGCTGGCCCTGATGCTTTTGATGCAGCCCAGGATGCATTTGGCTTTCTGGGCTGCAAGTGCACATTTCCAGCTCATGTCCAGCCCCTCATGCACCAGCTTCCCCAAGTCCTCAGTAGGACTGCTCTCAATCTGTTCACTCTTAGTCAGTGTGTTAACTGTACCACTCATCTTGGTGTCATCTTCAGATTTGCTGAGGGTGCAGCTGATCCCATCATCTATGCCATTAACTAAGATATTAAATAACACTGGTCCTAATATGTACCCCTGAGGGACTCCACTTGTCACTAATTTCCATCAGAACTCTGAGTCGGGGACCACTACCCTCTGGATGTGACCATCCAATCACTTTCTTATCCATCCAACAGCCTACTCATCAAATCCATGTCTCTTCAATTTGAGAGAAAGATGTCGTGGGGCACCATGTCAAGAGCTTTACAGAATACCAGTTAAATGACATCTGCAATCCTTTCCTAGTACACTGATGTGATCACACCATCCTAAAGGCCACTAGGTTGGTCAGGCAAGACTTGCCCTTAGAAAGTGGAAGTGAAACTGCTGGCTGTCCCAAATCACCTCCCTGTCCACCATGGGCCTTAACAGAGCTTCTAGGGGGTTCTGTGCCATGATCTTCCCAGGCACTGAGGGGAGGCTGACAGGTCGGTAGTTCCCAGGGTTCTCTTTTCTACCCTTTGTAAAGATGGATACAATGTTTCCCTTTTCCCAGTCCCCTGGGACTTTACCTGACTGCTATGACTTTTCAAACTTCATGGAGAGTGGCTTGGCAACTACATCAGCCAAATCCCTCAGGACTCAGTCCCACTGTCCCTGCCACCAAAAAGATGTTAAGCAGTGCCAGTCCCAATACTGACTCATGAGGAATGCCACTTGTATCTGATATCCGCTTGGACACTGAGTCCAACTCTTTGCATGTGACCATCCAGCCAAATCCTTATTCGTCAAGTGGTGCACCCATACCAGATCCATGTCTCTACAGTTTAGAGATGGCTGTCCCTTTAGTGGGTAAAAGTACATACAGGAAAAATGAAGCCTAGTGATGATTGTGCAGTCAGTTTGCTGAATTATTCATAGACTGGATGATTCAATTAGGAGAACTTTTTTCCTTCTCAGGTGTGAAATTCCATGCAAGTTGAAAGGGAGTCTTAAAAATAGTAGTGGGTGCAGTTATATTTGGAATATTTCAGATAATCCTGTCATTTTTCAATAACAAATTAATTAGATAGTATTATTTTTCATATGCACACTCTAATTGCTTTCCTCTGAGGATCTCAGAATGATACAAAGAGCACATAATTAGGCCTCTAAACAATCATTTGAGGTAATCATTATCTTTCTCTATTCACAGGTAACTGAGGTAACAAGTGGCAAAATTATATTTCTGCTAACACACACTGAGTGAGACGAAAAATCAAAGTATGGATTTTTTCTTAGTGTTAGAACAGAGGGTATTTTCATTTATAGTGTTTATATAAAAATAAGAAATCATGAGTACTTAGGTGTTCAGGCCCCATCACAAAACAGAAATGCACGTCGTTGATTGAAAAATAAAAAAGACTGTATTGAACCATGTATAAGAAAGAAAACTTTTATGCCTCAACTAAACTTCCTAAGTTGAACAGACCTAAAAGAAATAATCACAGAGCACAGCTCTATTCTTAGTAGAAGTCACTAAGCACTTTCATTTATAAAATGTATAAATCTAGTAATTTCTAATGACCATTTTACTGGTCACACAGAGACCCTTCATTTATGTGATCTATTTCTTTCTTCTGCTGTCTTAACTTGTATTCAAATATTGATGGCCTTCAAAATACAGCTTACTAATTTTAATATGATGAAAGCAAAATCAAAATCATCAAATCAAATAAGTTTCTATTATAGAATTCATGATCAAGTACATGAGGGTCATATATTCTTTAGTCACAAGAAAGGTATATTTTATGCCAATTCTAGGAAGTATATTGTATTTGCTTAATATTACTAATAACATCCAATCTGTCAGTTTTCAATTACAATTTCTCACATATCTAGTAACTTACTCATTTATACATTAATGAGGTAACTATCCAGTAGTCCAAAAAAATCTGAAAGCTGGGTCCACAACTGGGGTGTTGCAGAATGACTCATTATGACACCTTATTTTCTAATTACCAGGAAGATTCTACTTGGCTAAAGTCTCTGCCTGACACATTATTCCAAACTGATTTTTTGTTAGTTTTTCATTGAGGTCAGCAGTCTTTAAAGGACTTTCATTCTCCTACTTTGGATTTATATTCTGTTTTTATTTTACATGAGTTTGATCTCTGTGACTGTTATGGTATGTGTATCTTAAACATAAGTCTTGGTGAAAGAAGCCCTAACTATACAAAAGAATTCTATTTTTATAATAGGCCTTTTCTACTTATTGGACTCAACTAAATGTCTTTATAAGAAACCAACAGTAAAAACACATACGATTTTCAATCCTTCAATCTGAGTAAATGTAGCAGCTTCACAAAGCTTACTAATAGATTCCTTTCAATAAAACACCTAGACAAGAGCTAAATTTTAGGTGTGTCAAGAATTTGAAAAACTATGTAGGTTCTCCTGAGAAATCACATTATGTTCAATGCTCTGGTCTTTATTATCTGTATTCTAAGATACGTTTGCTTGGAAAAAAAACACATAATGGTAGGAAAGCTGACTGCTTCACAGTATCTTCAATTTTTAATTACAGAAAGATCTCAAAAAACACCCAGAAATTATCTTCTACTAAGATGGATCCCAATCACTTAAAAGGACATTAAAAATGGCAATTAAAAATACAGGTAGGATTTAAATTGAAGAAAATCATAGAATCTAGACAGTCCTAGTATTTTTCCAGGAAACGCCAACTATTAGCTCACTACACAGACCCAGAGGACAAAGAGTGATGTTTTAAGGATGTTTTATGTAGGTGGATAACAATTTTTTCATCACAGTTTATAGTTGGCTATTTGTTTTTTTCATGGAAAATAAATGCAAATATGTCTTCAGCTATTTGTAAGATTTTCAATTAGGCACAATTAATTTTCAGTTTAAATGTCCAAGCAAATTGAAATAGTCTATAGTACTATTAACACATTCAACAGCTTAATTGTTACAGTTTTATCTCTAGTTAGATTTGTTATTTGTATTTCATTGTCTTTCTTAGGGTATGGAAATATTTAATTTCTTTTTTTTTTAATTCTAAAATAGCAATAAGTATAAAAAATCATTCAAAGTACTGAAATATTACAGCTAAGCACAATTTGGATTTTCAAGCTGAATTAATAATAAATTTTGTTTAATGTAAGGATTTAAAAAGAAAACTGAGAAATGTATGTGTATGCAATTGAAACTTGGAAGTTTGATAAAATTTAAATGTTTATAGGAAATTCAAATACTGAAGACCATCAATATTTGGCATCAGGAAATAGAAAAATGAATAAATTTTGATTTTTGCTAATAGTAATACACACTAGTGAAGGTTAAAGCCAAATGGACTGGGGTTTTATGTCTTTACTTTTTTTTCAAATCAATCACTGGGACAATTGAAATGTGCTTTTGTCTCAAAAGCATTTGATGGCCCTATAAAGGCAATTGAATTCGATGTGGTTGTAGAAGGCACTTCTGGTGGAACCACAAAGTGCCACACTGTCTATTTGCTTTAACTTAAGACAAAGGATACAAGCTGGATGAATTCAGATGAACCCCTGGCTATGCAGTCTCATTAAAGGAGTTCTCAGAGAAAGGACTGATGAGTACTTTTTCCAGACACAGAAGATGGGAAAGTGAAATAAATAAAACTTAGACAATAGGTGATGTTGCACATTCTTTATCCCCTTCAAAAAAACACATGATACATAAGTTCTGAAGGAACTCCTCCTTAAAAAAGGAGGTAAGTGACAAACAGAAAACCTTGCTAATGAATCAGCTACTTAATGTCATTAGAATCAGACTAAGAGCCTCATAAAGAACATCAAGAATAAGAAAAAATGCAATTAATTTAAACTTTGTTCTCATTAAACTCCCATAATTACAGTTTTAAGATGAAATATATTTATATTGGGGGGGTCAAGTCATTTGAAGTATGAAGATTTCTGTCACTGAAACTCTTTTAAGGAAGGTCAGACTGGTCATCCTAAATGTTAACAAAAGAAATACACACTTGTCTGGAAATGAGCAAAGAAGGCCGAAATTCACAGCACAACTCCTTTCAGAAACCTGCATCAAAGATACTTTTTTATTATTTACAGTGTTGAATTTGCTTTGCATCCATTACAGTTGCAACAAAGTTTGGAAGGAAAAAATAGAAAAGAGAAAAAACAGATTCAAATTTAATTGAATGATGCTAATGCTCCCACAGTCATACTACATTTCAAACTCTACAAAGGAAACCCATTGAACTGCCTAGAACAGATTTTGCCAAATGAAGGATTGGATTCTGCTAATGGGCAGGAATTACTGAGAGGGCATTTCAGACTTGCTTTGAAGCTGGGGAAGGGATCAGCTTCAGAAAAATCAATCATATCCTTCCTGTAGTCTTCAGAATTTGTAACCTTATGTGTTTGAAATGAAGACACAGGGAAAAGATGCCCTAGTGTTCTCCTAAACTTATAATTTCATGGTTCAATTCTAAATAAATAACAGAAGAATAAAGGAAGCTAAAATATATAGCTTCTATTTAATATGTCACATTTTAAAATATCTGTGTTCTCCCCCACAACTTTATTATTCTGTCAATACAACAGTAAGATGGCAGAAGAAATAAGAAGGTAGCAATTCCTATAAGCAGTATGTTTCCTATAAAATATTCCTGGTTTCATTGGCTTGACTACTTTCCGATGTTACAAGTGAAATAACTCTGTGCGCCGAAGTGAATCATGCAGGCCATCAATAAAAGACAGGAATGTCTAACCACCACAGGGGAACATTTTCTACAGAACAACTATTCCATCTCTGACTTCTCCAGTCCTGATTCTCAAGGGAACCTTTATAAAATACTTCCAAAAGATGAACTTGGGAAATGAAGCATTTATAACTCTGGAAGCCAGAAATCTTAAATTCCATAGAATTAAGGACAGTTTTTATATTCCAACACAATTCTCTCTCTGATTCAACCTCTTTTCTCTCTTTTCAAGTGAGTTAGTGATGTATCACTTATGTCCTCAAGAACACACTCCTCTTTTCTAGGGTTGCTCTTCAATCCTTCCTCTCTCATTATCTAACATAGGCAGGTTAAGCTAAGAAGCGTAGCATCTAATCCAGTGTGCAGTCTGGATTTTTCTCATTCTTTTCCAACCTGAATTTTGAAAGGTTATCTTTTGTTCCAGATATATGGATGAAACTAAGCAAACAAGTAAGAACACAAACCCATTTCTTTTGGCAGATTTTTTTCTGTCTTGTATCTGTATTCCATTATGGCTGCAAGATCATGACTATAACAACTGAAAACAAGGCAAAAATCATTGCCATCCTAGGTAATAACTGGAATATAACCATGCAAAAAGAATATGGAAATCACATAAATGTTGCTAGAAGATCTTCAGGCAGTCGCCAATTTTTGGGTTTGTTTTTTATTTTGTACCTTGTGACATTATAAAATGTGGAGCCTTGGGGCTGAAAAACTTATTTTGTTTCAGAAGTGTTTTTAATTGATTCATAAAAGGGTACAATCAAAAAAAAATGCTTGTGCAAAATACTACTAAATACCATTTTTATATCATAGAATATAGTCCTGATGTAATCTTTAAAGTTATCTAGTACACATCTACTCATTCTGCACCAAGGCATAACAAACTCTATCTGTGACATCCAGACAGAGGTGGATATAATCTGTTCTTACATTCTTCCACATTAGAGATTCCAGTTCTTTTGTTTGTTTGGTCTACTGCTCTCATGGCTTTTCTCATTTAGAGACAATTTAGAAATTAATGTGTTTGCATTTGTTTTCTTCTACTCTATTTTTAAAAGGTGTTCTCATATTACATTGATGTGTCCATGTCAATGCAGAGTTAGAGAGGTCAT
>VXBX01007721.1:426614-524460 GCA_013400415.1 Scytalopus superciliaris | reverse complement strand
GGTTGCTTCCTTACATGTATAGCTTATGTTGTTACACCAGGACCAACCATAGAGAAGAAGGAAAAGAGGATTCATTGTCTTGGTTTTCAGATTTTTGTTTAACTGGTAAAAGAGACAATTGTGTCTATTAGATAAAATAGTTCAAATCACAGGCAGCAGAATTTGAGAAGAATTTCAAACTGGAATCAGGACAGCTGGAGTGGTAAAAGAGTGCAAGATCATAATCATTACTATGTTTTCTCTCTGTCAGCATTTTGTCTAATCCATTTCACTCATTTAAAACCTACAATATATTTATAGATGATAGAATTTAATGGTCACAAAATATGCAGAAAATTAGGTTAAAAAGTACTAATTTTTTTAATGCAAATTCTGTAATGACCAGAAGTTTGGATTTAGCAAAGAATATTCTACCAAGTGGTAAGTACTGTAAAATATTTATTTAATCTTATTTCTTTCTTTTCAACATTCCAGATAATTGTGTTTCCAATATATAATCACCTTATGTATTTAAATTGATTTCTGACTATCTCACTAAACAAATCCACAAAAATAAGCATTAGAAATATATTTGAAGAAATTTTCCTAGAAATATTTTCAGTCATGAAAAATGAAAAAAACCCTCATGTGTGGCAAGATTTTCTTTTCTAAGAGCATTCAGTATCTGGACTCTGAAAGAGAAAAGCTGGATTCAGATGACCAACTATAGCTTTTTAAGGAGTCTCAATAATAGCATATGTATATTCATAAGGAAAAAAACATTCATTTAATTCAACAGGAGGAGGGTAATTACCTCAGTATGCAGATTTTTGCAAAATCCTGTTCAGTCACAAATTAATTTCATCTATATTTAGCTCAGATATGATAAATCCACTAAGCTTACACATACCCATTTAAATAACATTTGGAAAACAAAACAAACCTATAGACAGTTAAACAAAAGGACTACAATTATCACCATCTATATGACCAAGGGAGATGTCCAGTTACTAAGAATAGTTCTGGTGAGATATATCACCCTTTAGTATTCCTTCTGATTGCTATAGCAATTAATTTAACAAATCTGCACACTCTCAGTGCAGTTTTCTATGAAAATCTCTAAAACTAGGTAGGTCTTTACTTTTTTAATTATTATTATTTTTATTTTTAATGCTACTGTACTTCAGATTTAAGAAACTATATTTCTGTGAATATTTAGGAAATTTAAAATATTAATCCAATTTTTAGAAGAGGACTTTTAATTGCATTAGAAAGCATTTTCTTATGATTCAATACAGTCTCACTTGAGCTAGTTATTATGGAGACTGAAAATAATTCAGCTGTACTAAAAAGGAACTAGAACCAGTGACCTACTCAAACATTTTCTTACTTTCTTGTGTGGATTTTGTAGTAGTGATAATTGTGAAAGTACAACCTGTAAGCACTTTTAAAAACCTGTTTAGTTTTTCCAGATGTCTGAAAAATTGGTGCTGAACTGTGCTTTATGTTAATATAATTTGTTAAATTCTGAATACAAAGAGCAATGCACAGTTGTAGATTGCACATTTTATATGTTTTAATTAAAAGATTTTCGTGAGGATGCAGGTGCTTTACTACAATAAATCTTGGAATGGAATATTGATAACTTAGAAAAAGAGTAAACTTAAGTAACACAGGTATTCCAGTGGCATTGTTTTCACAGATCATTTTCAATAACAAATTCAGGTTCAAACCATCACTTTTTAAAACAAATTCCACTAATTGGTTCTCTGAGCCAAGATGTGGTAGAGGTTGATCAAAATGTCCTGAAGGTGCTCACAAAGTTCAAAGGCATCAAGATGGCTGTTCCGATGCAAAACTTCCATAAAAATATGAGAATTATGTTGATATTACAAAAAAAAAAAAGAGCGTTATTTAGTCCCCAGTGTTTGCAATCACAGTCATTACTTACTCATACTTTATTGGCCACTGCACAAAACTATGATAAAAAGAACACATCTTACAGAGCAAAGAGTTCATATAAGTGTAAACTTTAATCACATAAGGAGGAATGTTAACTTTAAAAAAACTACTGGTTTCATGCTTAGAATCAAGGCGTAGTTCAGTACCTGCAGTTGTGGGCAACAGTGAAAATAAGCTGGTAGCTCTGAAGTACTGAACCCTTTAAGATATTGCAAATTTTATTCTGCAAACTGTATTCATTATTTATGCACATAATTGTTTTCTTTTTACCTTTTTGTTGGTTTTTTTTTTTTTTAACACTAAGGAGAAGGTGCAAAAGCTCTTAGAACTATTTCAGTGCCTTGGAACAAGAATTCTAAAAGGTGCACAGATTTTTCACAATGACTGAAATATTTCCGAGAAGCACCTAAATAAGAAAGTATAATGCAAGAAAATAACAGTGAGTGCTGAAAAGGAGGGCGTATAAAGAAAGGAAAAGCATATTTCATCTAAATTGTTCATAGGGCTTTTTTTCTGTCAAACATGACTGTTACCATTTGACTGATATAAATTATTGTCGATTTCCAGGCTCTGATAAATATTTTAGACCATAAAAAAAATATTTTAACTCTTTCTGGTTTTTAATTTTTTTTTTAATTATCCTTTATGAAGGTTTTATGAAGTTATTAATTTGATTATATCATAATAATTACTGTATTTAAACAGTACATTTACAGCAGATGACAAGGAACTGTCTCATCAGAATTTTATGTCCAGAAATAAGACCCAAGTCCATACAGTCACTACTATATATCGAAGTCAGTAGTAATTCAACTTGTCATACAGTAAGTGAATGCGTTTGATAGAATTTTTGTAGGGGAAAACTTAACAGGCGAATAGAATTAGGTTCATAGACCTCTAATGTCTTATAAAAAAGTGTGATGAAAATGGTCTCCACAGCTCACCTCCTGCAATGCCTTTTGCATATGCAGACTCCTATATTCAGGACTGTAAAGGTATCATGAAAGGATGCTCACAACACAATGCAACATTTTTATTTAATCAGTAATGGATCATATCATATCCTGCTCTAGTAGTTAATACTCAGTAACCTAGCAGACATGTAGGCATCAGGCTCTAGATCACTTGCATGTGAGGACTGTTTTCTGTGAGACAACTGAGTATTGCTTGTTCCTCTTTTGAAGCCATGTTGGAGGAAAAGCAAGTTGAAGTATTGGTGCAAGCATTCCTTCACAGGGAAAGTCATTACCACATCAGGGCTCTTACCTACAAAATTGAACAAATACACAAAGATGAAAAGTGTGAAGAGATAGGGACTTTAATCTATAAAGCTGGATGTGTTCAGCTTTATTCCTGTGACAAGAGAACAGTAACTTGAAGGTCATGAGGCTCTCATGATCCATTAAAATCCACAGAAACTTTTCCATTGACTTAATTGTATTTTGGATGGGTCCCCAGTTCAATGGTAACCCCTTATTCTGATGATAAAAGTACACAAAGTTTTAAACATTGCTGTGAAGCAGCACCTTCAGTACATAAATTCTGTTATGGTAAACCCAACAGTTATAGTAGATCTTAAAGGCAATGGCTGACAATACATAACATACATACATAAGACAAAAAAGCCCTGCAGATCAAAATGAGAATTTAAGAAGAAAATCGGTGCTCCAGAAGGAAATTTGGCCACTGAACTAGAAATCAGTAGAGATGGAGTTAAATACAATGGATGTTACTCTGTGAAACATCAATGCATGACATTTCACAGCAGTTAGTATGCCCAGATGCCCCCAGAGCTCAGCTCGTCCCTCCTCCATTCTCCACTGCACTTTGAACAGTAAGACACCGCTAACAGGCAGCTAGCCCATGTGCTTTTGAGCCACTTTGCAGTAAAAAAGAGCAACACATGAGCTGGACTTTTGTCAAATCCTTTCTGGAAATCTGAACATGTGATGTCCATTGAATTCCATTTTTGTCTCCCATGGTAGTTTTGTCTTCAAAAGAAACCTAACCAGATGGTGAAGCTTGCCTTTCCTTTCTTAGAGGCCATCAGTCTTTGCTCACACTGTGTATTTCTAAGTGTTTTTCCTGTTTTGATCTCTGAGAAAGACTTTGTAAGACACTTCCTGCAAGTGAAGTTTAACGACATTCTCAGATATGTTCCAACTCTTTTGTTAGTCTACAGCTCCGTGATAACTCCCTGAACCTACTAAACTTCAACTAAGACATCTTGAAAAAGTAACATATACAGAAGCTTCCCTGCAACTCTGGTCATAAATCTCAGCTCACCATGGGTAAATAATAATGACTTCCATTTATAAAAGCACTTTTAAGCCCTAAGATCCCAAAGGTTTTGAAAACTATTGTCCTGATTCTGCAGTCATCTATTTCAACAGGTAGAGGACAAAGTTCTACTGTCACAGATGATAACTTCTAGCACCATAGAAATCACAGGTGAGGTAATTTTGTTCTGGTACAAAGTAGAATAAAACATATGGTTAGAAAGAAATTTATATTGTCATTATTTTAGAAAATTCTGGTGCAGTTTATTCAGCAACTCAAACATCATCACTAAAACTACATTTTGCCTGAAAAGCATAAATCAAGACTCAACAAAATTTAATCTACCCCAGTAGATTTTGATTGAGCATGTGTTTTAAATTCAGTCTCTGAATCTATTTTTCCATGTATTTCCTATGTTTCAGAAACACATTATCAATGTCTCTGTTCTATACTACTGGACTACTGCTACAACCTCAAAGAGCACTTACATATTTTTGTAACATTTTCTATTCAGATACCTCCCAGACCAAACACTTTTTAGTCTTTAAGGGTGAAAAACAATGCTGAAAGTTATGCTTGATCATGCTGTATTAACTCATGACACCATAAGAACAGTAATAGCCGTGAAATTTTCTAACAATTGCCTCTGTATTTTTTTTGGAAGCAATAGTCTTTCAGGGGGTCATTTGTATTAGCATCTTTGTTTCTCTTCAGTCAAAAAAGAAAAATTGTGCATTTGTGTATGACATATACAGACAAAGGTATTCCTTGTTGTCTCTTAGGGATGAGTTGATACCTTGAATTTATGTTCCTTTATATCCTACATTTTCTTTTCAATAGCATTTACAAGAGCAAATGTTTGATAGAAAATCATAAATATGTATCTTTCAAAAAATGATATGTTCAGACATAGGAAAGAAAAAATTAAAATTATGCCCTCCTTGTCAATATGCATTTTGAAACAGTCATGCTTATGATTAAGTAGAACTTTCACCTTGAACACATCATCCCAAACTCCACTTACTTGTAAGTCTGATAAAGCTGCTAATCGTAAATTATTCCCTAACAGTTTCTGATGGGGGATTTCCATTTAAATATGATAGCAGGTATTAAGAGAAAAATTTATTACACGTCTAACTGACCATTAAGTAAATAACTACTAGCCATAAGCCTAGTTATCTAAAAGTCTAGTGGCTTACTACATCTGTCAATTTATTACATGACAAATGCTTGCTTAAATTTAGTTAATTATAACAAAAATAATGGGTAATAGACATCTCCAATCTTTTCTGTCATGATTCAGGTAAGAATATAATGATGGCTGTAGTGAGTCAGTGGTTCTGCTCCAATAGTGTCAATATGTAGCTGTAAGCAGGTGCCAATATTATGACCAAAAAAACCAAACCAAAACAAAACAAAAAAAAAAACCAAAAANCATTTCTCTCAAAGAAAAGAACTGACTCTTCTCCAAATATTTTTACCTCAAGACACACTTGGGGAGGTTTTCAAATACTTAGTAATCCTCAGTTCACTTCTGCTCAGTGTCCCTTGCATTCATCAGAACTTTCTGCAGCTACACCGTCTTTTACTCAGAGTGAAGAAAAATACAAGTAAGCCAATCCAAAAGACTTATATACAAGTTTATTAACTTGTGTTAAAAAAAATAAATTTCCCTGACAGAAAATATGCTGTTTTACAAGCCTAGTCAAAAAGACAGTTCCTGTAATTGTGATCCAAAGTATAGCACATGACCTAGTAATACTAATTTCTCAATATCTCTGGAATGAACATTCCATTACAGTCAGTGATCCAAGATTAGTATCAATAAATCTGGAGAATCATCTACAGGGAAATAGAAACTTTTAGCTCATGAGAAGACACAGTTCTTTTCTTTGAGAGAAATGACAGGGCTGTTGGACACAGAAGATTGATTTTGGCAAGGTCTGTCCTTGTGGAAAACTGAGCAGTCAGGATGTTTTTTTCTTTGCATCTGTACTGGTATAATTATATTATTGAGGCTCCTGCCTATTTTCAGTTTCATTGAAGTACCTTCTCAGAAGAAACACAGCTTCTACATCAAGGTCTCCCCTGATGTTAATATGAAATTCAGAAAACATTATGGAGGTGTCACATCCTCCTTCTACATACTCCTTTCAAATACTGCCTAAAGGGTGATATTATTTGATCTCTGTCATCACAGAATAACAGTCATTTGCTGCAAGTTACCATTTAGTCCATATAGACTTGCATTTGGAAAGCGTGTAGGTACATCCTTTGAACTCACACATTCATGACTATTCAAAGTACTGTAACACATCAGGAACGTGACTTACACTTCACCATGCCACCTTAGCATATGCGTATTTCACATTTATATTAGCACACTGATTCATGTTTTCCCCTGGTTTGATTGACATTCAGCATACTAAATTACCTCAGTTCTGGAATATCTTTAACTGATTATAGCCTTGAGACACCCTCTGATAAATGACTGTGCTCTAATTTTCAGAAGCAAACACTCTGATAATCAAAGGAACCTTCTGTTTATGCACTTCTCATCTGGCAGTATCACAAAAACGCTTTTAAATTAGTCTGTGAGCTTTAAATTTTATAGGTTTATAAATACTATTATCTAGTTTCATGTTTGAAGTTATAAATCCTTTTTATTCCATGTGACTTATTTTGTCTTAAGTTTATTCAGATTTTGATATCATCTGTTTGGCTTCTATTCCAAGTCAATTCATGGTCCGGAGAAAACCTTGTTTGCTATAATTTTGAGAAAAACATAATTATGACAGTCAGATCCAGCTAATAACTAGTTATAAGAGCCATATATCACATTTCTCAGGATGATAAGGAGGCTAGAAAAGATTATACAGAGTGGTGCATACTTTATATCAACCACCTATTTCAAAGATTCAGCATAGACTTTAAGGGAAATCCAAACCTATTTTTGAGATACAGTTAGCAGAGAAGTTCTAAGAAATGACTACCACCTCAATAAGAAAGATATTGGCTTATATTTATGAGTTAGGGAACAAACCTTGCCAGGGAATTCTAATCGGAGTTTGGAAGATCCTTGAATGCAACTGAACAGTCTGCTTATTCTAATAAATTCTAATTCTAATTCACAATCATATTACAAATAAGGTTTTTTCTGCTCTGGGAGTAGCTTCTGTAGGTCGAAAAATTACATCTTAATTAAATGAATCATAGCTAAAACTTAAATAAAACATGAAAAGTTCTAACTGTGCTGAATTTCTCATTGACAAACATTCTATTGGAAAGAAATTCCTACTGGACCCAGAACTCAGAATCAACATGGGGCCAGATGAATATAAGTGAATTTTTCCCTGCTTCTTTTTAATGCATTGGTAAAAGCTGGTAAGAAGTCAACAACTTCAGCTTCACAAATAAAAAGGGAGCTACAAAGACAAAACTGATTCTCCGTTGTCTTTTTAGGATCAATAATATGTTAATAAAAAACATTTGACATAAAGAAAGCATAATTTGTGAATCTAATAGCACTTAAATTGGCCCTGTTAATTTCATTTGCTCATTGTCATTTTGAATTCCAAATTAATGGGTCTGTATGATCAACAGCAAATTAGGCCACAACTATCGTACTTTCAAAGTATACGTGGTGTGACCACATTAACCTTTACCTTTGCCATGTAGACTGAAAGCTTAATTTTCAGCTCAGGTAATATCGTGCACTTTTTGCAGGTTTTATCTGTGGATTATGAAGTAATTCACATATGATAGGAAAAACAATTTCACTATAACTCATGAAGCTCAGGGTCAGAGAAGTTCATCCACTACACTGTGAAGATCCTTGTTTAATTTAAGCTAGCAATTGTCACTTTTTTTACAAACCATGAACAAGGCCTTCATCTTGTCAAAAAAATCTAGGCTTGATGATCCTTGGTGATCTATGTGCAATTCTGGAACATATTTTCCCTTTTGAACAAAAATTATGTGGTTTGTTAGTTTATTAAGAATATTTTGCCATCTTACAGAACCTTTGTAAATACAGTTTGAAGGGTGCTGTACTGGTTGATTTAACTTCTATGAGCACATTGCTGAAATTAAACATGAAGTATTTCAACATAGCATGGTACAGTGACATTCAGGGATAACTGAATGAGTTTGTAACAAAGCTATTTCCTACGATGCAGTGTCAGAATGTTGCTGTCATCATGTGGGATCTGTTGATATATAAAGCTAGATTAAATGGTTTCCTGGAGGTCACCTGATTCCTGCCAGAACAAATCCAAACTAATCCTTGGTTTGTTATAAGAAGAGTCAGACCATAACAACAGTATGCATATTTGAAAAACCTCAAAGCTATATTACAGCATAAATGAAACCCACTGTGTCTATTTAATTTATTTCATTCATCTGTGACCACAAAAATGTAGTCCTGTTATGGCATCTTATGTTTGAAAATGCAAAAAAAAGCTGTACTGGGGTCATGACATTTAAGAATGTCTCTCTTCTCTGCTCAAACCCCAAGAGATCTCATAGTGATTTAAAAAGTCCACCATTCTTATTCCTGCTTTTTATTGAAAGTGATAGAGTAACTGTGTCCTAGAAACATTAAAGTGACTTGCAAAAAGTTCAGAGTTTATGACCTTGCTTGTCAGTCATAGTATAAGAATAGAAGCCAAGACCACTGGCACTCAGAAATAGTCATTAGACTATACCTTGCAGCTTACAGTAGAATAAAGCCATTCTTCATATCCCTTTAAGCATCTATTTCAAGGCCTATGATAATATGTAACCACTGAATACAGAATTGCCAGTACATAGAGAAAGCAAAACCATTAGGTCACATAGCCTGTCCTCCTACAACCATGGCATTTTAAATTTTTTTCAGTATTGTGTCAAGGATGACATTAGTCATTGATGTCAAATAATAGCAAGAATATGAAGTAATCAGAACCAAGATACCATGTTTGTGATGTCAATATGTCACTGATGCCTTAAAGACTGAGGCGAAAAAAACTCCAGGCAAATTTAGTAGGAGATAAGATAAGGAGAGCAGAAGCTTTAATGAACTTCCAGCCTCCAGGAATACATGTCCACAGGATCCCCCCTCAGTTCCCAGGTTCCAAGATTTTATAATGATGTCCATCCAATCTCATTCTGTTATTGCCCTCGGTCCTCCCCCATCCTGCCCCTGGCACGCCCCGTCAGGAATTGAGTCTGGGGGTTTGGGACCCCTCTTTCATTGTCCTTGTCTTCCTCACAGCATATCTGGTCCTTGGAGGCCTTCCAAAGTTCCAGATTTGGTGTTCTTCTGTCCGTGTCTTTATCTTGTGGTGCAGGCCTCATGGCGCTTCTCTGCAATTCTACCTTGAAATGGAGACTAAACAGCTACTAGAGTTTTGAGGGATTGATATAGGATGGGGTTGGTATGTGTAAACATTAAGCTACTGAAGTTACTTTGCTGTTACACTAAAACTGCATTAACTTCTACAATCTATAAAATTAAAAAATCAAAAATCAAGAAGCCCTGAGGCATCATCACACAGATACAGTTCTTTTTTGACCCTACAATTAGGAAAGAAGTAGTATTAATTTAGTGACCTCTGTTACCAATCATAAAATACCATTCTCAATGGCTATAGTTGGCAGATGGACTGAAAACTAGGATACATTATACTAGATATTGGGAGTTGCTATTAGTTTTGCTGAATTTGGTCTTATTTTTGTTGTTACTGTTCACAAATGATACTTTCTGTTAGGTCCTCAGTGACTGGGTTTTATCCACTCCTACTGAAATAAACAACAAACAAACAAACAAATAAATAATTGTATTCTGTGGCTTGATAAATAATGACTTCTTCATCCCCTATGGTAGAATAAGAGGCAAGGAAAGATAAGGGGGAAATCTCCCAGTATGCTTGTTGTTAGTCAGAATCATGAATCACATTTGCTTAAAGAAACGTATCAGTAGTAACATTAGCCTTCAACAGTGAATATCTATGAGCACAAAGATTTCTCTGTGATACTGCAGTGGCTAACATACCTTCCTACCTATTTTTTGGCAAGATGAAAGGATTCCTCGAGATGTGGATTAAAATGTGGCAACACTTCTTCCTTTCCTTCCTCATATACTGTGAGACTGATCTTAGATGTTTCAGGCTTAAAAGTCCTCAGGGTGCTGAATCCAAGTGGATCCAGACATGATTAAAAATCAGATAGGGGATTGCAAATGCTGATCTCCATAGGACCATTAAAGTCATGTGCCTGTCATCTGTTCTTGTTCAACTGTACTTTTGCATTACTTTCTTATGAAGTTTGCTAAGCAAGGCACAGGGAATTACAATTGTAAGACATAAATTCACAGAAGAAAATATATTTAGAACTAAAGGAGAAATGACTCTCAAAACTTAAGCATGAGAACAGTAAAAAGTGGGAATTTAGTTAAAGCTACAGTTCCCCAAAGGGCACTTAATTAATCTCATAATAATAAATTAACCAGACCAGAGTCTTCTGGATTATCCATCTGAACTACTCTTCTTTAAATGGCTCATGAAGCAACTTCTGAACCACTTCAGTGTATACCAGTTTAATAAATTAAACCACAGTTGTCACAATTTTACTGTGATTCAGCAACCTCTTGACCAGCCAGGAGCTACTTCATGAGTCATTCACATACCTGTTAATATGGACTGCAGACTCTAGAAAATAAACAAGTAGCTCCAGCTAATAACTCCTTCTACTGTCTAACAGTTTACCTGTGTTCATGTTGGCAAACACTATATACTTTTCACATGTTCTCTATTGCAACTCTTCCTTAGCCCAGCCAAAACACATTTCTCAACGTTCATGTTACTCATTCTTGTAATTCACACTGGTTAGTCTGCTGGCTGTCTGCAGTTCTTGATTTTTGTATCAGTGAATTATATAGGCAGCTTACATATTTAATGTTGTTTGACATCTTTAAACTCATAAGCACTGTTTGAATACCACTGTTATTCAATCAGGCTGATATATTGTCTAACTTTATAGTGATATCAGAGTTTGTATTGAGTTTAGACCTGGAGACGAGTTTCTTTCACTTACAAATTTCAAAGGAATCTCTAATACTTCACATAAGAGGAATGGGAACAATGGAAACAGAATGATGCTTGTTGCAGAAAAAATTCTCAAATCATTGCACCAGGTAGATCCTGAGATTTGTCTTAGTGTTTGAAAAAGATTCGCAGAGGCATTTTGAATTTTGATAGTGCTTAGCTGTAGAAATATGTATTTAGGCATTTATTTCCCTCTTCTGACCATTTCACAACAGATGCTGTAGATAACTTGTATTGTGAGAGTTCTCACACATCTTATTATTTAAGAAAATGACAGGCTATACCTGATGTAAGATGTGGGTATACAACACCGGCCTTAACACAGAATTCTGGAAAGGATGTAGCATGGAAAATAATGGTTACAATAGTACTTCTTTCTGTCTACATGTATTATTGAGGTAATTTTGAAATCAGAGTGAAGATAGTGGTCTACTTTCTTTGTGGACAAGTTCTGATTTTGTCAATGATAAAGAAGATTTAATTTAAAGTGTAATGGACACTTATAGTTAGCTCTAGCAGTATTCAAAATTACTGTATTATCTTTACATTATATTCTATTTCAACATCACCTTCTTTCAGTGTATAATATGAGTAGGTAAAGACTTTGAGTCAGTAAAAGTTTGAAATGTTCTGGACATCTGGCTTTTCCCTTGGTTCTGCATTTTTCTATTGTTTATGGTTCATAAATTGTGGATTTCCTTTGATTGCATTTACTGCTTAAAGCAAAGAAATAACAAATGTTTGCTTTAAACATAGAAATAAACCTTTACAGCAACTCATCAAACAGAAGTGTCTTGTCAACATCTGGAGCCAATTGAGTTGTGCTAATTTTAAAACAGAATTATCTATTAAAAAATATGTCTTTTGAAGAACTAAAACTTCTGTCTTAGTAAGATTTACAGGAAGTTTAAATGTAAGTTACGTTGGCAGAACAGAGATTTAATTCATTCTTTCTCAGTATTTAAATTAAGGTCTCTAATTCAAAATGAATGACTCTTGAGAAATTTTCAGTTTTGCCACATTAGTGAAAAAATTAATGGAACAGAATTAAAATGGTGATTCATCACTGCAGGATGATATACAACAAAATACAGTTTATTCAATTATCTTGACAACTGAACTACAGTTTTAAGTATTTATGATAATGCTTTCATAATATAGTAGTAAATATTTTATAATGTATTTTATGAAAATAACAAAGACTTATAAATTCTGCACTGCACACAATAAAACACCAAAGCATGCTGTTATGAAACCTTTGCCAAGAAACAGAGAATATGGAGACACTTCGTCTGTAAATCATAAACCCTACAGATTATTAAAATGCAGCCTTTTCTATGCAATTTTTGAAGAGGTAGCGCTGTGAAGCTTAGTAGCAGAATCAGGTCACATTTTTATCCTTTCTAAAAGCATGACTTTTCAAGAGTCAAATGCTCCTCACTTGTAGTGGAACGTGACTCTTACCTTCAGCTGTGTTTTAGATTTTCTACACTGAAACTGTGACAATTGCTCCTGCACAGCTCCAGATATTAATGTCTCTAGTTGCTGTTATACATATGTAATGAGATAAATGTAATTTGCAGGATTGCCAGAAAAGTTTTAAATAAAGAAATTAAGCAAGATATTCACTTCACATACATTCATTTTCAGGTCCATGAGATTTGCTTATATTTTTAAAATAGTCTCACAATAAAGCTGAAAGCTCTTAGGCTTGATAAGGATTAGTACTCTGTGGCTTAAATTTTTGAAACATTACATCTGGGTTTTGTTTCGTTATGTTTTTTTTCCAGACTTGGATTTTATAAACATAAATGTCAGAAATATGCCCAAAACATTTTAACAGACTTGTTCAATTCCCGTATCTAAGTCAACCAACAGTTTTTATGCATGAATAAAATAATGAAAATACATTACTTCTCCTGTCACTGCAATGCAATTAGAGCAGGTAGACTGTTAGATAAAGAGACCTAAAAGGTTTTAGGAAACAATTTTTATGGAAAAACATTTTTATGTGACTGATTTATCAAAATAAAATGAAGCAAAAATTTAAGTATTTTCAATTGCTTGCTTTTATTTGAGAAAATGTGTCAGAACTGTATAAAGAGAGGGAGTATGGTCAATATATTAAAAAATCAACATTAAAATAATAAAATTACAAGAAGTAATTTTAGAAAATATAAAAGCACCATTGGCAACCTTTTTTTTTTTTTTTATTTTTTTTTTTTAAATCCAGGCTTCTTTAAAATATCTGAGTAGTTGAATTTGCTAACAAAGGTCATCACCATATGCGTTTATCTCCTGTCATGAGTTTTTCCTTACATACTTGTAATCTACAAGGACCTTCTACAAGGTACTTGTGTTTCAAAATCTCTTTGGAGCCTTTCCATGCTCCTCAGATCTCCAAAGTTTGGGTGGTGTAGGAGAATAGAATGCAATCTCAACAATTTTCAAATACATCTATTGGTTATTGTGTTCAAATACCACAATACCTTTTATGGACGTACAGGAAACCCTAAATACAATCCTACTGTTAAAAATAATTTAGTGTTGAATAGAACATCTAAATTGTTATCTATAAATTTTTATATTTATAAAGCAAATATTGTAGCCACAACCATTTCTTTATTGTCATGTACTTCAGGCAGCTTTTAATAACTGTCTTCCACATCACAAGTGCATAGGCAGCCCTCGTCAGGGCCCACTTTCACAGAACCTGGGTCCATTCCTAGTAGGCTGTCCTACTAACTGTCTTACACCATTATTGTCACTTGTCATTCTTGTTTTCATTTTAAATTAGTTTGGAAACTTTTAAAAAAATAACTGACTGTTGGTATTTATATGTATTAGAGACAGCAGAATAGCCTCTTGCTCTTCTCTGGGGTCTTTTGGCAACTACTGACAGATAAATAATAAATAAGAATCATCACACAAAGTACATATGGAGATGCACATTTTGCATCTAGGAACTCAGTCCTCCTAGGTAGGGATCTTGCACAGAGAAATTAAATTGACACAGCCCGGTCGGAGAAAGGGTTCAGGGAGAAGCTTGAGGGTTGAAATGTTTTATTGAACAAAGGCAAAAAAAAAAACCATCAGAAGTACTGCTCCAGCTTTCATAGGGTCTGGGGAAAAGGTGCTGGAAAAAGGGCGGAACATGGGAGGAGTATGCTAACAAGGGGACATATAGGGATAAAAAGCAGATGGATTGGCTTAAGGTAGGTGGGGATAACCATATGTGTAACTTCCAAATAAGGGAATACTACAGTGCAGCAACAGAGGACCAACAGGAACAGGGGATTGAACAGTGAAATGACAGGGAGTACAGAACATGTGGATTTTTTAAATTTCAAGGAAAATACAACCTTTAACAACATATAACTTCCAGTATCTCTTAACAACAAATAATAACCACAATCACAACCCCTCAGGTAGGAACAGTCTATTGTTTAAAGGTGGTATATGTCTGTTCCTGTGGTTCCTCGAAGCCTTCTTCTTTTTCTTCTCTTTTTATCATTGTTCATATGCCCTTTCCTCCCGGCTCCCAACATTAAATAACCTGAAGGGTGGTTTGATTGCAACCTCTGTGAGTGAGAGTGAAAAACTTGTTTGCACATTTGACAGCCACAGCCCTGATATGGTAAAAACCCGCTTTTTAAGACCGTATGCAAGAAAAGTACTGTACAAACATTTTTTAAAAGTCATAGGGGTGTATATGTTTAAAGACAAAAATATACTTATTTTCTCAATATTTCTCAATACTTCTTTAAAAGCATCAGAAACACCATGAGCTGATTGTATCAACCTTCACTTTACAATAGACACATTTTTCTGTCTCATGAGAATATATAATACCATACAACCAAAAGAAGTTAGTGCTGTGTATAATCATTCAAAGAGTTTTTTTTGACACAATGACCCATAAGGTCATCTCAAAGAGAGCACTGGAACATGTTCTTCTCTAGTGTACATTTCTTGTGTATTTCTTAAATATTTTTTAGCTTATAGTGTTAAGATCTCATCTTTTGGGAGCCCAAGTCATTTTCTAAATTCTCCATTGAGAATGTAGTTTGAAGAGGCAAAAATGCTGAGCGCTTTTCTTCTGCAATTCACATTATAAACAGTAAAAAGAGGAAATCTCTGCAGGATAAAAACCACTTTCTTCCATTCCCTTCCCCCATGCCTTTTTTCCCAGTAGGACTTGTATTGTTGCGCTTCGCTGCTTGATGACACTTCCAGCAAAACCAGGAATTCCAAGCACAGGAAAGCAAATGTTCAGAAATCTCTAGACATTATATTCATAACATGTTGTTTCCTAGTAGTCAGGAAACTACAAATCACTACTCAAAAAATAACTAGATCATCCTCTAATGCTAGCTTTGAGATTAAGATATTGCTTTATTTGGCTGTGCTCACAGTCTGAAGGAAATGTAGAGATAAAGCTTTTATTTCGTCTTCATGATTTTCCCTACTGCTATTCATGTGTATTGAACACTCAGTTGACTTTATCTTTTCAAATATCTCATTATCAGTTGCCTTCATTCACACTGTACATGAAATTGAATGTCCAGAGTAAAAACATTTGGCTTGCTGTCACAATTTGCTATCTGCTAGTAAAAGTAAAGGTAGAAGTTGGGGAGAAATGCTATTGATAACCATTTATTTCTTTTATGCTTCTTTCACTGTTTCCATAATCTTTCTATAAACCATTTATCAGGAACAGATCACTGAAAATGAAGTATTCTCTTAAATAAAATAAAAAAAGAAGCTTGAATGATGACCGCTTGTTTAATATTTGCCAAGCATAAACACAGAATTATAGAATAAAGTGTGCTAAATGTCCTGTGAACATTTGTGCTGTGCAACTACCATGAAATCCTTCAGTGCTTAAGAGAATGTAAAGAAAGTAAAAGGGCAGAAAATATAATAAGAAATGGAAGAAATGTACTCTGAGTTGCAGAAGATAGGTCTTTTAACAGAAGAACATCTCTTATTTGTGAAAACTGCTGAAGAATGGTGTCTATAAGGAAGTGAAACTTTGAGTATGATACTGAAACACATAAAAAGCCTTTAATAAAGGGCTGTAATGAACTCAGTGAAAGCAATATGGATTTCATGTAATATAAATATATTTTTACACTTTAATTGCTTGGAGGGTAGAAATTCATCAAAAATAGAGATTCTACCTCAACTGTGCAAAATACAATTTTGTGGGTTATTTTCTCTCTTTAGAATGTCAATCAAAATATGAGTAATATTTAGGACTTTAAATAAGTATGAAACAAACATTCATTCTATTCAACATGACACCTCTTCACTCAGTGTTCATATCACTAGACTGGAAGACAACAGGAAGAGAAAAGAAAAGATAGCTTATCAACTTGCTTAAGCACTGTACCGCTCCAGGTTTTGAGAGACACAACTGGCCATGAAAAGGCTAATTACACTGAACTACTAATACTGCTTTGGAATTACAGATATCTAAGAGGCACTAGGGCTCTTCTGAAAAGCTACAAAACAGATCTTGAAGTATCAAGAACATGAAATTTTAGTTGTACATGATGAGCTTGAACCTGCACAGGTGCAGCATAGGTGATCAGTTAAATATTTAGCTCAGAATTCTTTGTATAGCTGTGGAAATGTGTCTTGAAGATGACTTTTGGATCAGTGAGGTTTTGTTTATTTCCTAGCTTATGCTCCTTTTTTCATGCTTAATCCATTTCTGGAGCAGTAATCCATTTGAAATTGCAAGGAATTTAAATGTTAAGAAGTAAACATTTCCGTGTCTTCCCTATGCATGACTCCATGCATTCCCTTCTCCATGATATTCTTTGCAAGTCACTAACAATATTCCTGGCTTCCCACTATACAGAAGCCTAACTTAATCAGCAAGCAACAGCCTACTTTACCTGCAATGTCTTTGCCTATTTACCAGTGTATAACTATTACAATAACCAGTCTCCAGTTTCCAATAATTACTACTCTTTTTACTCAAAACCCACAAAAAATTATCTCAAGTGTTTCTTTCTTTTTACTTCTTTTCACCAAAACTATCTGCAATGTCCTTCTCCTCAGCTGTCTGTTTTCTAATGTCTTAGTTTAGCTTCCAAAATTAGAATGAGAGACAAATATTCATTCTTCCCATATTTGTTGCAAGATATCACACTAATTAGAGTGGAAAAGAAGGAACCATATAATTTTGAGTATACATTCAAGAATATCAGATAAATAAAAGCATCTATGTACTCTGATTAGCAACAGCTTTTCTATATCTGCAGGCAATAGGGTTCTGTGACAGGTGCTATCTTTAGGTTACTTTGTCCTGGAAGCTCAAGCTACTCTTTGATTCCTTTGTAGGCACCAATGCCACTGTGTAGGCCTTCAGTGAACTTGGCACCCTTGAGAAATATTCTTAGAAATGAGAACTATTCTCTATGTGGTTGGAGAAGTTTTCAGAATAGAAGCAGTAATGTGACTTCTGTGGTTGCTCTTTGCCCCTAATTTATATTTAACACCTTTGAGCTTCTTTTAAGCAGTTCTCTGAATAGGTTTGGCCAAAATATTCTGGATGAAATTGCTGTTACAGAAACACTCTTTCTAAAGTCTAATTTTTACTATTGAAACTGCAAAACTTCATTTTGGGACACTTTTGTGTAAGTGCTTGCCTGTGTTTTCCTCCTTGAAACATGCATACACAGACACCCTCACATACATGCACTTGTATGTAAGAATTGTGTTAGAATCAACATTTAGTTTCATGCTGTAGAAGCAATGAAACAGCTCCTTCTATTCAAAAGGCTTTTGATATATTTGGAGGTAAAATATTTAATATAATTACACATATCCATGGCCACAGAAGATTTCTTTTATTGTCATAAAATGACCCTGTTTCAGAAGTGAGAAAGTTTGAGAGTAGAAGGAGAATGCACTATTGTCAGCCTCAGAAAAGCTGTTTTGGTTCAGCAGAGAGCAGTGACTATATAAGAATAAACATTATGGAATTTTTTTTTATAATCTAAAAGTGTGACATATAGAGATGGGAAACATTAGAGCATTGGAATGGGAATAAATAAAGTAATGCTTTGATCTTTGATAGCAAAAGTATGCATAAGAATGGAAGACAGTGGGCATATAAATGTTGAGATGGCAAGCTGTATCTTGTGAAGTTAATGAAAAAATCAAAGAGAAAAATCAGAAATCATATTTCTAACTAGAAATCACATCCACGCAACAAGGCTGAGGAATTCAGGACAATCTTACTGTCTCTGTGTTGCTGTCCATGCTCTGTAGATTACGCTGTGATGGAATGTGGACTTATCACCTGGCATTTCTTCCGGATTGCACACTCACAATGAATAGGTCAAACGATCTTATTTATTATCTGATAAAAATATAATTTATTTAACAACTTCTGATCTTCCTGAGACTGACATTACAAACTTGAGAATAAATTTTGAATATGAATTGAAGAAGAAAGTCATAACAGCAAACTTATTGCAATTTTTCCTTTCTCTCCTGCCACTTTACACAATTGTTCAGTACACATTCTCTGTTCTTACTCTGAGAAAATGTCAGCATTGTGCATAATTACTACCCTGTTTCTTCCTCTACATTGCTCATGATAAAACTTAGACTTCCCAAACTACTGTTGTATGTGACTGCTGAATTGCTTCTTTTTTTTTCTACATAAGAATGAATTTTCAAAAATATAACAACAACAACAACAAAAAAAAAAAAATTCCATTTAGTCCCTTACTTGGTATCCTTTTATCTTCAGTTTGCTCTTTTGATGAAATTCAACCCTCTGAACATATATTATTTAGGTTTTGTGACTGTTAACAACTGTATTGTAGTCATTTGTTTCAAACCTCAGATCAGCCAACTGGTATAGAAAAGTTTAATTTTTATATAAAAAACCAGTGATGTGCTAACCTGTGCCATGCAGTTCTGTGAAATCTAGCTGGAAATGCAGCACAATAGCTTCTCTTCAGGTTATTCTTTGCTGTTATCACAGCAAAATAATTTTTTTACACAAATGAACATCAGCTTTTTTTTTCTTTATGTCATCTGATTTTATGATAAAGAATAATTGAAGCAGGGTTTATTTTTCTCTCCAACTCTAAGGGAAAAATACTAACTACTTAAGAAAGCAAATGCCCACCCAGGCTCTTTGTCTTTTCTCTACTGGACAGCTGATTACAAATAATGACATTTTAATTAAAAAATTAGTATATGAATTATGAAGGATGGTTGTTTCCAATCTAAAATGTGCAGATCACAGAAGAAGAAAATAATAAGCATTCTTTATAAAATGGAAAAGGAAGCTGGAAATATTGTCTTAATTGTATTATTTATTTTTGAAGTCTACATCCTTATGAACGTTATGCAAACTTAAAGCTTTGCTATCTTAAGAGATTGCACATTTACCTTCTTTTGTTTTTTTCCCTGTCTTTACATTTATTTTCTACTTTCATAATGTTGGGAAACTTTGAAGACCTGAGTCAGTCAGCAGCACAATATAATCACTGGTTGCTGAGAAAATATATAAATATTAATATTAATAACTATATTCTATTAAAATTTTAATTTTGTCAGGATAGATTTAACTCATTAACTATCTTGACCACTTAAGGGTTGCATTTTTGAATAAAAGACTGTATTTTATGGGTTTTTTTCCTCTTGAACCTAATGCTAAGAAAAAAACATAGAATTTAATCTAATTCTCAGAGATTCTTTTTATTCAGTAGGATTAGATGGGAGTTTTATAATCCTCTAGAAATCGTCCTTTTTTTCTGTCATGAGTAGTGTTGGCACGAGACTATTTTTCACCTTGTGCTCCTTTTACCAAAAGGTCACAAACTATTTTGTTATTTTAGCCTTTCTCAAAACATCTCCAAATGTTCGAGAATTTAGGAACTGTTTGAGACTCCACCACAGGCAATTCTAGGAGGTCAGAGTGGGAAGGGATTTCTAAGGTCATAGAAACCCCACACTCCATCAAGTCTGCCTCTGCCAAACTCCAGTACAATGAAGTCCAAGGAATTAATGCAATCCCTAACAGGGCTGCATAATGTATTCCTTTTTAGTTCTGTTGTATAAATCTCCATTTCCATGGTGCAGGCACTAAATTCTCTGTTTCTTATTCTGTCATGTTTCACTTATGATAATATTTATCTTCCTCATAAGATAGTTTATGCTTTATTGGTGATTCTGGACACTAATTTCCTGTCAACTCATCTTTCCTTTTTCTCGTCTGCACTAGTCTTGTTTCTAATTACTCTTTCTTCATGGATTAGATTTATCAAAACTTAATCCTGTTTATCTCCTTAAAATAATTACTCCATTTTATTGATAAAGTTTTTGAAATGGAAAGCCAAAAGATTGCTGCAATATTTCAGATGAGACATAGTCAGTATTGCATGGAAGAGTGTAATTACCTAGCTTATTTTATGAATGGTGTGACTGTTACCATACCTCATTATAGCATTTCTCTTTTCTTCCACAATCACTTTTTAGACTTAGGAAATTTATCAACTTCTTTGATCTTCAGTTCAATTTTTCGTAACACTGCATGTTAGTAATTTTAGTTTTCTTTATTCTCTTCTTATTCTTGTTTATTTAAAGTTGTTTCTATCAAGGATAAGATCAGAAATATTTTGCTAAAAATTCTACATTTAGAATAACGCCTGAGCATCACATTACAAAGGTGAGGCCAACAAAACACACGGACTGAAGCTGAAATCACTAGTATTAAACTCTTTACCAATTAGTTAGTTGCTCATTTGTCATGTGAAGGGATCTACTCCCAGTTCCAAACTCTACCCAAACTCTTTTAAAAGTCTTAGTTTTAATACTGATAGCAAGAATCAGCTTAAACTCTGAGGATCTCATTCAAATTTATCTGATGTCAGCTACATGGAAGAAAATTAAATACCTTTTGTTCTCTGTGGTCTCCGTTGCCTTTTGTCCATTGCCTGTTACCAGGCAACTTGCAGTCTTGCTAGGATTTGTCTAGTTTTCAAAGTAGACACAGGCACAGAGTGTAGGCACAGTTCAAAATTAGTTCCGTGTATTGATACAAACATGTTAGTTTCAAAAATATGCAGCCGTTCCCTTATGAGTGATATAATACAGCTCCACTAAATGCATCCAGTGGCCAGAGCTCAAATATGATAGATTTATACTGTAACCTTTCCAGTGATTTCCTGTTATACATTTTTTTCCCTGAAGTTATTCTTGTTTTCTGTAACAAGAGCCAGTCATCACTGGGATTGAAACAACAGGGGGACAAATTTGCCTCTGGCCCTCTTCTCCCCCTATGAAAAAAGCTGTAAACTTTGCCTGGTACTGGTGCTGAATTACTTATTCATATGCATGTAAAACATGGCAGTTAAAATGCACTGCTTTGCTCTTTCCTATATGTGCAAGTCCCTCCAAAGAAACTTTTTATTAGATTTCAATCACAGACATTTTGAAAGGCACTAAACAATGTGCTAACGTTGTTTGGATCTAAGTTAAAAAGTTTAGAAAGCAATATGTGCTGGGGACACTGTCTCACTTTCATAAATATTATTTGGATAACCCAGGGATACATTAAATTCAAACCTAGGAGCACTAGCAAATATCCATCTCTCTGGAACACTGTTTATGAGATAAAGAAAATGGTGTTCAATCATAAACTGAATACCCTAAGGAATGCCTCACTTAACAGAGTCAAAAGCTCAGTTGTCCTTCTATCCCATTATAGAACTGCATGTAGATATAAGGCTTTCACAGCACTGCAGACTTAAAAGGTCACTGAGAACAACCAGAGGGTTCGACCCACAGGATGCAGGGTTACACTTTCTCATCACTCAGTGAAGTGGTGCCGTACAGCCAGAGTTAAACAGAAGGATTCATCATTAGGCAGAATGTAACAGTATTTAAGGTACTAAGAAGAGCATGGAAATCAGCCTCATTCAATCTAATAGATTCATGAAGCCACACTTATACTTTCAGTTTGATAATATAGGCTTTCCTTTCAGAAATGCAATACATTTGCAAACTGTTTTTCAATAGTTTATTCTCTGTATTTTTATTTGTATCTATATTTTTATTACTGTTTAAAGTTGAAATATTAGGTACTTTTGTTCTTCACACATTTTTGTTTTTATCAGCAGAGCTGCATCCATTGTACAATTGTTTTCAATGTACAGTAATACTGATCACTGCAAAGAGATGCAAGAAATATCTTCTCCCTTTCTCTAACACCTCACCTTAACCTTAGAATAAGGATTAATAAAAACTGAGGCCTAGTCCTTCTGGCATTTAACCACAGATAGTTTGAATTTCTCCCCATCAGCTGTAGGTCAGAAACTACTGAAATTCAATACTGACATCAAGATTCCTGGGAGGCCATTAATGCCATATACACAGAAATAAAGTTAGTCCTCTAAGGTGCTCCAAACACATTCTTTTATAAATTTTGAGTTATAGATCTTAGTTTTAAAACTATTTCTGTATGCACAGATCTTTATTCCTGTTAGTGATGTGAGGGAAATTGTTATCTTATTCATAGAATTTAGTCATATCAACAAAACACAAAATTTGCTAAAGTCAAGAAGGCTATGGAATGGAGTTTTTTTTTTTTTTTAAATACAGATGTATTCATAATACAGTCTCTCTAAAAGACAATGATAATATTTACCGAGTGGATAATAATGGAAAAAGATTTTATTCTCTACATATTTATTATTACATACAAAACAATAAATGCGTGTAAGAGGCAAGCAGCATAAAAGGCTTTAGTATTCCAGACTGAAAGGGTTGAGAGGAAAAGATTGAAAAAAAATCAAACAGATTAAGAAACAGCTGTCAGTTAGAGATACCTTAGCAAAAACTACAAGATCTTTCTGAAAGATGGAGTAGCTCTCCAGTCTCTGATAGCACTATTTTTATATGCCTTCTAGTCACAACTGAAAAAGCTCTTCTCCTAAATATATGCATGTCTTGTGATATATATTATCAGAAGGGCAAAATCGAAGTCACTATGTTGCAAAGCAGCTGGAAGCAAGCAAAGCCTTTCAAGGAAGTTAACCTAAAACTTGCTTTAAAAAAATGTGATGACTAACCTCACCTTCAAAATTTTTTGCACAAAAAATATCCACCTGACAGTGGATGGATGACATCCTTCTCCCCATCTGCTAAAAAATTCAAACTGCATATGCAATTGTTTAAAGCAAAGTCATTTTTTCTTCTTCACCCACTCTTTTTAGGCCCTATTGCCACTTATCCATTTACATATTCTGTCTTCACTCTGAGTCAATAAATTTCTATATCAAAGTATTTTTGTTTATTCTCTGTTCAGCAAAATGTGTCCTGTTCTCTCTACTGCTTTTGGTCACTGTAGAAAAATATGAGCTAAATAGTAACTATTTTATTTGGACAACTGAAAGACAGCAAAATGAAAGTCTTCACAGAGTCTGAACTACTCCCACATCTATAAAGCGGATGCCTAAAATACCTGAATTCTAATTCTTCTTGAAACAAGAGAAAAATGTCAATACAAGAAATAGGCAAGTAGATGGTAAATCAGAAAGGGGGATAAGAGTGAAGGGACAATCTCCAATTAAGCTTTATAAATTCTACTTATTTCCAATTTAGCATGACCTTTAATCTCAATAAAATCACAGCATCCCTGAAAGTGTTGATGTTATTTTCATACCCTCCATTACAATAAAAAATAGACTGAGGCTATGGGTCATTTGCCAGTGATTTAGATAAATCTTGAAGTTTGTTTTCTGACTGTAAACTTAGCAATTGCAGTTTTCCTTAAGACATTAACTTATTGAAAAGAAGATATCATCTTTCAGGAGAAACGTGTCAAAAATATTTTGATAAAGTATTTATAATCCTTAAAAACAGATGGCTCTTCCATAAAGATTGTCAGCTGAGAAGATCTGCTGACAGAAACATGTTAAAATTTTTTGAGAGAAGAAATTGCACCACAAAATCAGATGCATTCTTCTATTAATCAATCATGGCTGGTTGGTTTTTTGACAGCAGGAGAATGCTGGACCTAATTTGATTGTCTTGCACTTTTTGAACCTTGATGGAGACAGTACAAAAGCAGATCATTTGCACAAAGTATAGGCAGGATGAAAAGAAAAGAAAATAATTTTATATGTGCAGATAAAGGAAAATCCATGGGATTGTATTCATACATAAAAACGTTGGGTTTGTTTTGGTTGAGATAATACCAGCATTTAAACTTTCAGAAGTATAATATAAATCCCCCCAAAGAATACATATTACATAAGCAGTATATAGTATTTGAAATTTCATATATTATTTTAGTCTTTTCTGTCTGCATCAAGTGCCTTTTTGATAGAAAGAAAAACATATGGCCAAGCAAGGCTCAGTAAAATGTATTAACGCATTCATACCCAGTTGAAGTCAACAGGATCTGCTGTTGATTTGGGGCAAATTAAGCTTTTTTGATTCAGAGCCCATATTGACTTTTATCGGCTGTCTCCAGGACTTTTCTACAAGTGTTCATGGTAACATCACTGTTGTTTTGTGACTAGCATTAAAATTTGGGAAAACAGTTTATGCAGTTGTAATTTGTGTGCTTATTCTCTACCTACATACAAAATATGTGATATTTGATTTATAAAAGTCTGCATTACGGTCACTGAATTAAACATAATAATTCATTTTATTCACACTACAAATACAGGTATATTTAGACTTATGATGAGTAGTGTTGCTGGCCTGAATAAGCTATAAATCTATATTAGAACACAGGTTCTCATAGAATATACTGGCAATGAAACTCAAGCTGAAGTCAGCATTGACAAAATGCAGTGGCAGAGGCAATAGCCTCTGTTGGTACACAGGATTCTGCCAGAAAAAAACAACTGTATAATTTCAGAGACTGGAACAACCAAATGTAGTTTGGAGAAGTACTTTCACAGACTTGCAACAAGAAATTCTAGTATCTACTGTCTATTTATCAGTTTAAGAGCTGAGTGTACTCTCAACCACAGGTTAATTGCAGAATAGGAAATATAGAAATAGGGGTGTTCAAAATAGACTGTGAGACCACATGCAGACCACACACTGCCTCTGTCTTGGCATCTCTGATGGGCAATGTGATTTCTCCTAAGATAAGAACATCAGGTGGGAATTGCAGGAGGAACTCTCTGGATGCTCCCATAACTGATGCATTCCAGAGGCGGGAAACATGTGAAGTTTATGATTGACTTGCAAACTGGTATAAAATGCTACTGGAGATGGGGCCAACTGGGCAAACTGGTCTCCTGAGGTTGCCAGCAGCTTCCAGATGAATCCCTTCACCCCTGGCAGGGACACTTGCAGGGACATCCAGCCTGAAGGTGAGTAAAAGCGCTCAGATCCGGTGACATCAAGGAATGTGATAAAATCCCAAGTATCTTCACAAGTGCTCTGTGGCTTTGTAATTGTGCATTCTGCAAGGCCAGATATAACAAACCTGTTCATTTCTAGCTAAACCTGCTCATATTACAACCCTATACCTGCTCATATTATGGGCTGCATTGGTAATATTTAGACACTGTATCAGCAATAAATGTAATCATAATCATCCACATAATTGGTGTCATACTTCTCACACTTGACCTAGAGATTTCTCTCTAGTACTCTGTTATGCTATAAATCATCAATCATAGTAGGCAGGAAAGCAAGCAGTTTACATTTGTTTACAATTCCTGCTAAGGCTTGTTTTTTCCTGAGAAGGATAGCTCTCCATACAGAAATATTTTCAGACTTTGCATTTCTGGCTAAGTAGAGTATTGTTGTGCACAGGAGTTGAATCTAGTGTCAGATGTGGTTCAAGTAACAAAATTTAATTCTATAGTTATTGTATTGTTCTTATGCTTCTTTTATGATGCTGGGACTCAGAGCTGATCATGATTGGCAACAGCAATGGACTTAAGATCACACAGACAGAGCCTGGTTACCATAATTAGTCACTGGTTTTAGTAGTCAGTGTGGAAACTCCTGAATGAACAGATACACAAGACCACACAGACACAACAAACTTCACTTTCTTAAGTGATTTACCTGACCAATCGTAACTTCCTAGAACAATTAATATTTAACTGTTTATAGATTTTTTTCCTAGTTAATGAATCAGAGATCACATTTAAAAATATATATTAATTAGCTTTCAGCAGTGAAACCTAAACAGTTAAGATCTTTTCCTGGGTCAAATTTGTCATATATTTGATCTCAGTTAAACAAGAGTACTCCAACTACACTCAGTATGATAGTAGAGCTATTTTAAAAAGTTGTCCTGAGAAACACTGTGGAGCATTGTTTTCTGAATTCTTTACAAGCTAAAGTGATAACACTGTAACTTTAAGATGGCAGAGAAAGTGTGAGCCACAAGACGTTTGGAAAAGTCTTCAACTGAACTGTTTAAGTTTGGAGAGAAAGGTGATAAACGCACTCTTCTTATGTGCATAGTTCCGTTAATTTTTTTTATGCTTTAAAGGATGATACCAGGTACACTGACCCCTAAAATAAATACTTTCTGTAAGGAAACAGAAAGAAAGAGGCAAGTCAATCTTCTGCTAAGTCCAAGGTTCAAAATGTATTGATTTTGATTTTTGAAAGGTAAAACTATCATAAAAAATAAAAGGTTAACAGAAATGGTGGAAAATTAATTTCTCATTTTACTCTTTACTAATAAAACCAAAAATAAAATGCTACACAGGGATTTTTGATAATTTTTAGGAACTAGAAATTAATCCTTTTTTTTTTCCCTGACCATTAAATACTGATGAGCCTCTTTAAATAAAAAAAACCCTCTGTTTGCTTTTTTACCATGTTTTCTGTTTCAGCTACTCTTGTAGGTCAATTTTATGAGGTTTGTTACCAGCTAGTTCATGAGAACTTTTGCCTCAGTATTTAAAAACATAAGAACTGTCAATCAGAAGCATTTTCAGTGTCTGCTTTTCACAGCTGATGTCCTTTGGTTCCATAATTTTATTTCCCTGAAAGTCCCTGTTGACCAGGTTTCACACTGTGGTTGGCTTGAAAATTATACACTATTCACACTCTGAGTGGGACTCTGGGGACTTGTGTTTTTGTGCATGTGCACAAATCCACTGCAAAGAAAAACCTCCATTTACTCTAGCAGTATATCACCGTATTACAACCATCAGGGCATTTAATTTACAACTCAAATCAGCTGGGACTTGCTGATGCTAGACAGTAATATACTGTCAGTTTAAAAAACCTAGATATTGCAGCTCAATGCGAGATGGGCTGTCAGTCAGCACAGTAACAAAGTGACAATTTATGGTTTGTAAATATCCAGAAGATAAATTGCAAAAAAAATGCACTTTGACTTAAGCAGCACACTGTGTGGAATATGTTTCTGCTGAAAGGACTTTGTAAGGTGGGAGGAAATTACTTCTATCAAATAGAAATATTCTGTTCTTTCTTTATTATATGTTGTCTTAAGGACCCTGTTTACTGATTGAGACTTTTAAAGAAACCAAAATGTATATACTGGGTGTTTTACTTTGGTAATGTAAGGACTTCTCAGATAGTCATCTTATGTAGGTCTGTATAACTACACTGAAGCTCTTCAAAGCTGTACAGAAGGTTGGGAAGTGCAGGGCAGCGGGTGCTGGGAGGAGGGAATACATACTGCAGGCTGCTGCTATGGCACTGGAATAGCCATGACTTTTTGAAAACCAGATGCTTCTTAGTATAAAAGAAACATGAAGAAAAAGAGGTAGATTCCTATGTAGGGAGAGACCTGATATGTCAAATTTCATGGAGATACAAAGAACCTTCTGTGGTATCTTCATGCTCTTTTGTGATAGAGGGAGGTTGTCATGCAGTTTGGGTTTTGCTTGTGTGTTTTCTTTCAATTGCTTGGTGTTGTTTCATGTGTGGTTTGGTTTTGGTTTTGTGGTGAACTTTCTGTTGTGGCCTTTTTTAGCCCTTGTGGAAGTGTAAAAATAACTTATGAAAAGTTGCAAGCTTTTTCCATGCCAAAACTGTCCAATCCTGAACAAATGGCTTCAGCTATTAATGTGAGCGTATTTTCATGAGTTTTCCACCTTTTCCATCTTCAAGAACAATTTTGAATGAAGAGAGTTGATTGACATTCAAATTATGAATTATCATGTATAATGAGGATGAAACAGTCTTTAACCTAATTTGCAGAGAAGCAAATGATGGAGGTGGAAAAGTCACCATATAGGAAATATAAGTGACATAGGAATTAACTCCTTTAACCTAAGACTATTGCCATGATTTACACTCCATGTGAGAGACTATCTAGTTGCTATTCAGTCATAATCTTTATGCAATTTTTTTCCCCACGTATGTCATAGTACCTAAAGATATTTATATTGTTATTCCAACTGCATATATAGGTACCCAAGGCTCAAGAGATCAAGTGAATTCTTAAAAATATCAAAGTGACTCAAAGCAAAATGAAAGGAAAGGTCATCTGACTATTTCTAACTTCAACAGACAATTTTGAATCATGAAATAGATTGTAATATTTGATATTCTTCAGTAACTTACAAAAAAGATCTTATTTCTTAAAAGAATTACTTCTATGAAAGTCATGATAAAGATGTAGTCCTGAAGCTCTTGAAACCCCATAATTGTATGTGAAATCTTATAATTCTTTTTTACGTGTTTAGTAATCCCTGAAGTCAGAGTCAAATTCTAATATAGGTTCTATCCAGAGAACAGTCTTGTAGTTCTAGAAAAGTCAATTATTATTGGAAAAATAGCCTGGTGATGTCATTTTAGTGTCTGCATTAATTTTAATTTTTAAAATATATAGTTAATCTTCTATTGCAGAGGAAAAAAAATCCAAACATATTCAACAAACTGAAATTAGTTGGAGTAACCTGATATTGTGATTACATTGTTTGTTTAGGTCTTCTTTTTTTTTTTTTTTTTCCCTTATTCACCTAGGTGAAGATTTCTATGAGATGTAGAGGAATATGGTCATTAAAATAAGGTTTAAAAAAAATCCAGCTTCACAGCAATACTGATGCTTTCTATTGTGAAATTACTTTTCTCACCTCATTTAATGATAGAAACTTGGCAACCATGATGTACTTCTATTTTATTTTTAACTTCACATCTGATAGATGCATGTGTGAAAGTCTTGAAAATTACAAAGATATTTTTGTTACTTACTATGCAGGAGGCCGCTGCCATTTCATGTGCAGTAAGATTCTGCTATAATAGAGCATGAATCTTTTGATAATTCATAGATGAATTCTCAGAAGACAGTCTCACAGCTGCTTCTGTGCTGGGGATACTTTTACATTGCAGTACATTTGTGTCTATCATCAGCAGTGTTGTTTTAAGTCTCATGAGTCCAAATCAGAACTCCAAACCCATCCTATGATTTAGGATTATGTTTTGTCAGCCTATGAAGAGATCTTTGCACATGGTTGGGCCTTTTCAGAAGGCATCAAAGTGGAGCAGGTAGCCCAGGCTGACAGTGATGACCTTACTGAGTGTTATAAAGGGGGCATTAAGAGAGGAATAGAGTAAGAAAGAGGGAATGTGAGTCATTTGGCTTTGTGGAAAGCTGTTTGACATCACTGTCAGCACAGCTACTGCTGGCTGACTTTGTTTTGTAAGAATGAACAAAGAAATACGTTCTTTGCCAAATAAACCATGCCATGTGAGAGCAGGTGAATTATTTGCTTGCAAGGCCTTTGAGAAATTGTCAACAGTCTCTGCTATTGAGCACGTAGATAATCTGTTCTGAATACCTATCTTAGCAAGAACCAGTAAATCTGAGCTTTGTCTTATTTTTATCACTAAAATAATAAGGAAGAAAAGATTAAAAAAATAAATATTAGTGAATCAATCATTGTATACTTTCCCTAGGGTGAATTTTGGGAATGTGAAGTTAGAAAAACAGAAGCTTCAAGTTCCAAAATGGAGTTTATCTGTCATGGAAGGGGCCTGTGTGATGGTATTTGGCTAACATAAGCACAGGTTCACAGCTGAGAGAGTAATGTGTGATATATCAAACTGGTGGGACTCTTGAAGTAGTGTAGGCTGTTCAGTTGATGCAAGATTTTGAAAATGCTAAAGAAAAATAGACTGTAAGAGAATATAATGAAAGGTGAAAAAGTAATTCATTTGTTTGACAAAGTAACGGTATATCTTCTGTCAATCAGTTGGCTTTTCTCCCACTCATTTTGTCTACAGCAGGTGTACTGTAACTTCCTCACAGTTGCATAGCAACTGAACCCTGAATGTTTTAGTGTTTAGCAGTAATTATAGTTCTGCTGAAATTGTTTCATCAGAAATAAGGCTTCTTTGCCTTATTATTTCTTCTTTCCTGGTTGTAGTAGTGTATTTACCAAGATTATGACCAAGATTATTTGTCAAGATTATTCTCTTTGAGGAAAAAAACCTATCAGAAAATGAGCTGAAACAAGCTGATGTGTATCACCTCACTTATACAGTGGGTCTGTTATGCTTTGTCCATAAGCAACGGATGCAATGCTTTCCAAAGGACGATGGTACGGACTCTGGTCACTTGCTTAGTTCTCCAAACATTAACTGTATAGACCAATTAAAAATTACCTGGATATCTCTGAAGGCTGCTATTTCACATACCAAAGCGTTTATATTACTGGAACGCACTAATAACTAATCATGTTGAAATATCCACTGTGCCTAGAAATAAAGTATAATAATGTATAATGCTAAATTTTAAGGCAGAAAAATGCACTGCTTATATTATGCTATCCTCTAGTTAAATTCTTTCAATATAAATAGTTACATTATAGAGGTATATTCTTTCTCTAAAGTGGATACAACTTGCGTTACACTTTTACTTTAAAACAATTGAACTCTTAACAAAGCTGTCATGATATGGATGAGAAAATCTCTGCCATGAGTTTTCATCTATTCAGACTTCTGCTTGAAACCAACACACGATGCCTATTTTAACTTTTAACCTGAAAAATTTATTGCCCTTCATTTTTCTCTGTATTTCTTACAGAAGGTTACAGGCATTTCAATGAGTTAGGGAGAATAGTATCTCCACAGTTCTTATTTACATGTGTTTAGAAGTTTTTTAACTTATGGAAAAAAACCAGTATTTAAAACTGTTAGGATCACTTTGCAGAAAGGAAAAATACATATTTTTCAATAAGTCTTTGCATAACACAAGGAAAACCAATTAAGGTGCTCTAGCACCACTTATATGCTTGGCAGTCAATGATGGATTATTTCTCTGAAGCAGCCACTAAAATAAGATACAAATTCTTACTTAAAGTATTTCACAAATCTTTTCTAGAGGATATAGCAATACTTTCAAGTTGTAAGTTACAAAATGAAATTTTCTGCTAGACTCAGAATAAGACAACAGTAGTAGGAGTTTTTTTTGTCTACTTCCAGTTAGCAAACTGTGCTAAATATCTTCATTGTCTGAAAATTTCTTTTCAATGAAATTAACAACATAATTTGAACTGAAAGAAAATGCTGCTATTACTAATTACTGGAGTGCTTTATCATACCACCTTTGGCACATCTTTAGCAAGAAAACAGATTTCCCTCCTTTCCTTAGGAATGATTTTGATTAGCCCTGAGAAACACAATAAGTAATGCTTATGTTGACATATTCATCTCTTTCAGTGATTGTACTTGGGGTATAACAAGTTAAGGTGAAAGAAACTTGACAACACATATCCAGAAGTTTTCTTATTTCAAAGTTGATTGATACTGCCACTACCTGTGGTACAGTGTTACATATGGTAACATTGAAAGGATAGAAAAGAATGCCAAAAATAAAATAGTGGTATAACTAATATGTGAGTAACAAAGGAGTTGCAAGTGTGCTCATGTAAAAGCTGGCCATCTCTTTTTTTTTTNTTTTTTTGATTTATTGGTGTGTATATATAAACTTGAAGGAAAATCCAAATATTTGGTAGCAATTTACACATAATTTTTTGCCTCCAGTTCCAGTGTTCTACAGTTGTGCATGAGGGAGTCCTGCTGTCTGAGATTATTTTAAAGAATACATAAAATATCTTGTAAATAAATTGTAGATATAATTATTCTCCAATCAAAAAGGCATTTTTAATGCATTACTCTATAACCACACCACTTCTGCAAAACCTGCTAAACTTAAGTGTAAACATCAAACTCAGGATTGAAGCTGGTTAAATAACTTCCATAGGAAATATTCCTGAAATGTCTTGCTCCTTTTAAATACAAGACAATATATAACATTGAGATGAGATCAAGACTGACTAATCCAGGAGACTGCTAAGTGGATTTCGAGGGCTCAGCACAACAATCTTACCTTGTCTGGCCATTCAGGTTAAGATTGGTTGGATAATGGAAAATCATTGTGCTGAATGTTTCTACAACCTACTTTTAGTTAACTACTCTGCCTCACAGTTATTTTGTACTAGATTTATTTAATTGTATTTTGTTTCAAATGTCAAACAAAATTGAATTGCTTACCTAGATATAAAAAAAAGTGTTGCAAAGTCAAAGTACAGGGACACTTCTAATCAGTGTCTTACTGGACAGTATGAGTGTTACCTGACAAATATCTGTGTAATCATTATGACTTTCTCCTCCTTGTCAGTGTTTATCTGTTTTATTTTTCCCACAGTGATTATTGTCTCTTCTGTATCTGTTAATTCAGATGAAGAATTGGAGACAACAATGTAGATTTCTTAGTACTCCCTATTCTCAGCCTTGTAAAACCTTTCTAGTGTTTATAATGCCCTTTTCTGTAGATGTTCTTTAAGATGTAACTTAAATTTGGTAATAGGTAAACATGAAGGTTTTTCTTTCAGATGTTGTCTAATGTTCTTATTGTTACTAAATAAAATGAGAACCTAAAATAATTATTTAAGATCTAAGTGTATGTTCTAAAAATAGTAATAGTTCCCTGTAAATATCACTAGACTAGAATGTTTGGTTGTCTAATAACTATATTCCTAAATATCCCAAATTAATTTCCTATTGCTTTAATTATGGCTTGTTTCTGTTTTCCAAGATCATCATACATCAGAACTTACATTTCCTGAACAAAGAAATGCTAAGCCATTCCTAAAAATAGTTTGATGAGTCCTGAGCTCTGTCCAGAACTCTGGTCCATCACACTCACTCTTTTATCAGACATTAGCAGCAAATTTGCCTAGATATTTCAAAATCAAAACACTGTCCTTGGCAATTGGTCTTGAGAAAAAAAATGGGTTCTCTTGAAAATCAGAGTAGTCACTTTTCATTCTGAAACATAACTCTGAACATCAGCAATCACAAAGATTAAGATTCAAAGTTATGCAAAATCATAAATGTCAGTACATTTCAGTTGCACTGCCTCTGGTTTATTCTTTACTCCTATGTCAGACAGCCTAGGTTTCAGCTCAAAGTGCCAAGTGCTTGTGTTTTATTATGGATACTGGTTTTTTTTTTTTTTCCTTGGTGCCCCTCCTCTGGACTCTTCTACAGTCTGATGTCCTTCCTGTGCTGGGGACCTGTGAGCTGGATGCAACACTCCAGGTGGGATCTCAACAGAGCAGAGTAGGGGGGAACAATCCCCTCCCTTGACCCGCTGGCAACACTTCTTTTGATGAAGCCTAGGATACAACTGGCTTTCTGGTCTCTGAGCACATACCATTGGCTCATGCAGTTTGCAGGTGAGTTAATGTTTTCCTACATTCTCTTTTTAAATATCCAGAAACTTAATGATTTTGTTTTATTTGTTTTTTTATGAAATCTGTAGGAAAAGATATGCATATAAGAAAGATGTTAAAGTGCAAATAGGAAAAAAATCTGTTTTGACTACTCCATTTTTGTCTTTATTTTCTTCAGTAGCCAACACTTCAGTGAAAACAGGTAAAATACAACAGCAATATAAACTGACAAGAAAGTTGTGATGACATATTCGGAAAGCATCACATTCTTAGAATACAGGGAGTTGAAGGAAATATTATTTGATACTAAATATGCAGGATAGATGTATAACTAATGCTGATGAAACAGCAAATGCTGGCATCTTTGACCACAACAAAGAAATCCCTGATACACATCTCAGAACGAAATTAGACTGAAGAAGGCACCACGTACTTGCTTACACATCAAAATGTTCAATGTGTTATGTTTTAATAGGAGCTGTCCAGGTTAGTTACTATGCAAGTTGTAACATTCCTGGATGAACGAACATCTGGCAAAGCCTCATGTGCAATACTTACAAAGAATTTATTAGTTGTAACTTTTAATTGACAGATAAATTACCTTTCTCGTCCATAAAATCCGATAAATGCCTAGAGAGAAGGAACAAGATCATCTAGATAAATCTCCATACCACTGATGCCAGAGTTTGGTTACTGTTTTTTTGAAATGGTTCCTAAATTCTAATAATTTACATTGTTCAAGGAACAAATTCACTCATTGTTAACTAATTTCAATAAACAGACTTTTTCCTAGTGTGTAACCTAAACCTCCTTCAAAATTTATTTGATTTTTTGTGGGTTTTTTTTGGAGGGGGTGGAGGATGTTGGGTTTTGTTTTTGTTTTACTGCTATTTTTTTTTAATGTAGAGTAGTATAGATGATTACTGACATAACTACCACCTTTCTATGTATGGGGAAACTTCTCGTGTGTGTTTTTATTGCTTTTCCAATCCTGTCTTATTTATATCTTAGTGTGACAGAAAAATTTGAAGATTGTATACCTACTGAAACTTCCTTAGGGCTGAGCATGCAAAATAAGTCCCTTAAGCATGTTAAACTTGATACATCCCTGAACTAAATTTACCTTTTCTGTGGGACAAAACCACTCATTACTTACACTAGCTTTTCAATTGTGCTGGTTTTTGATGGCATAGAGTTAGTTTTCTTCACAGTGGCTGGTATGGGGCTACGATTTGAATTTGTGTTGAACACAGGGTTGAAAATAGATGTTTTTGTTACTGCTGAGCAGGGCTTACCCAGATCAAAAAACATTTTCTGCTTCTCATACTGTCATGCTGGTGGGGAAGTTGGGTGTGCTTGGGAGGTTGGAAGAAGACACAGCCAGGACATGTTACCCAAACTGACCAAATGGATATTCCAGATCATACGACATCATGCTCAGTAAATAATATGATAGTATATAAAAACTTGGGAAGGGACAAAATTCTAATGGATTCAACTTAAAATGCTTTCTTGACTTACCAAGTGCAACTTCAATCTGGATTTCCAGACAGTTGCAAGTATCTTATTTCACCTAGCCATGTTTCTTCCCTTCACTTGGAAAAATGTCATATAAATGTCAAAAATCAGATGGGACTTGTCCTTGAGAAATCTTTTCCACTTACTTCTTAGCTTAAATTCCTAAGGAAATTAGGCTTCTGCAATCAAACTGTGTGTGTCTGTTCTTCCTGATTAATAACCTCTTTTCAACAAAATTTGACATTGACCAGAGGGATAGAAGTCTTGAATATAATTAAATCCCTATGCACTGCAGGGAAGAGGCAACTAGGTAAATGAAAAGTTCCTTTTATAAGATAAAGACTGAAAATTCAACACATCCAGAGCCACCAGTGAATTCATCCAGGAAAGGCATTACTTATTCCCTAACCTTGGAGAAATTTCAATGAGTTCTCAACATATTATTAGACAGCACATAATTTGTAGGGTGCTGTTGCAGAAGAGAAACAGTGCTGATTTTTCATATTGACCATGTTTAAGTGAAGTACCTGACAATTTGCCTTTTTTTTTTTTTTTGACATGAAGGTTAGCCAATAGGTTTATAGTTTCAGATGTTTCTTTTCCAAACTTTATATATGATCATACTCACAATTCTGTTGTTCTGTCTCTTAAAAGTTATGCATGAGTTTTTGCAAAAGGATGATAATGACTCAGAGACTACTTCAGAAAGTTTGTTGACAATACTAAACCTGTATTTTGGAAAGTTATACCTATATAAGTATGCATAACACCTAATTTTTTCTGAATTTCTTTTCCTATCTTAGCTTTTATTCTCATTTAAAATTAATTTTGCTGACTGCTTAAAGACTACAATAAGGAAATTGTTCAATTTGCTTCATATTAGTTGTTATATGCCCCTAACCTGACATGGATGGAAAACAATATTCTTCCACTTTCCTTTTTGTTTCTTTTTTTATGCCTATGCTCTTCACCCACATTGCAGTACTTAGTCTTTGTACTTTTCCTTTCATAGACAACTGTATTTCCATTTTTTATAGAATTTTTGACCTTTAGACTTATAACAAACCTCCAGAGACATAACTGTTCATCATGATACTATGGTGTATTTAATACAGTCTCTTTTATCAACTGCAAGTTCTCCAGTATTCCTTTTACATTTGATACTATGTTCCTGTACTGAAACATGGCTTGAGGCAGAGGGTGAATAAGCAGGTAAGTTTTGATATTGTACAGAATCAACCATAGGTATTCAAATATTTTGGAGAGATTTCTTCCTTTTTTCATTTATTTTTCTCCTCTAAATGTAAAACTTCTGTAAAGCTTTGTGGATAGTCTGAATTCCATTTTCTCTAGTTTGCAAGTGTTTTTAATGGCAACTATTTCTTGGATCAGTAGAGAAATTTAAATAATACTTTGCTTATACATTAACATTTGACTGATTCTTTTCAGAACACCTACAAGCAATGAAAGAATGGAAAAACCCAATCTTCTGGCTAAACGGTGTTGGATGTATTTTGGGGCTTTTTCTGTACAATCCATACAGCCTCTCCAATACTGTTTTTGTCATTACCTGTTATCTATAACAGAAAATAAAATGCACATTAAAATGTTTACTCACTTCTGTGTTATTTTTAATATCAAAAACATAATTGTGGGGGAAAAGCAAACTTATTTTATTTATGTGCTTTTCAATTTGATTATGTCTGAAGGAAGTGGTCTGCATAGTAAAAGGGTAGATGGAGCTGGAAAATTAGTCTGCAGAGCAAGCTAAAGATCAGAATAACATGTTGTCAAATTGTTCCCAAGTGTCTTTCTTGCTTTACTTTAGTCTACTGAAAGATACATAATTCAGAAAGAAGAAATTCTGACACACTAAGATAGCATGAGCAGAAATAAAGCCTTTGATTTCACCTAGTTACTTATGTGCTTTGGCTAAAATTTTTTTTCCATCCCACCAAATACCTTGAGTATAGCTTACAAAAATTTTTTTACTGTATCACATTGCTATTAATTACAGTGTAAGTGTGCACATGGAAAAGCTGCTCAAAATGTCCAATCTTTTCCTTAAAAATTTACAATAGAACTCATTTATATATATAGTTACTAAAGTGGCCCCAACTCTCAATCAAAATATATTCCTCAACTCATGTAATTATACTGACTCCTCCTCTAAAAAAGAAATGCAGCAGGAGGCCAAGACTTGAGTGTTTATTTTGGATGATGAATAACTCCTTTCCTTTTCATTTCAGTCTATATTTCTTAGTTGTGGGTATGTTTCAATTCATAGAGTTGTTACTGAGGTTCCTCTTTAGATTGTCACACAGGGAATGGATGGTCCTGTACTTCAAGGGTCTTGGGCAAGATAATTCTCTGCTTGAGTTTTCATCATGGCATATGTAACATGACCGAGAAATGGTAGGGATGTTTGAATTGGTCAGGTTCAGTTCCATTATGCAATCGCTTTCAGAACTGATAGAGCTTTTTCCTGAATGTAGGTCAATTGCTGAAGAACATTAAGAGCTTGAACTGATAGCACTCCCTCACCACGAGACTGGAAGGTGTGAATTTGTATGTCAGCTTTCCAAAGTGAAACACTGTGAGTCACATTGCCAAGTACACTCAGTTAAGGTTTAGCCAAGCACTAAAGATGTTCTTTAGAGTTTCTGAGAACAAAATTGTGTAATGTCTGCAAAATCAGCAGTTTTCTACTTTTTTCTTTCCATTTTAAAAGACAAATTTCTCACACATACTACTGATAGCAAATTTCCAAGCAATGATTCAGCTGATATTTTTATTGTCCTTATTTAATAGCTAGCCAGACAACTGAACATGGTAGATTTAACTATTAATTTAGATTACATGATGGTAACTGCTTTTCTAAGTATAGATTATGAGGTTATATGCATTTGAATCTATTAATCAATTTCAAATATATTGATTCAAATCATTGATTCTAGTTATGTGATGCTAAAATCAAATGTGAGCACATCAGCCAATAAAAAGAATTCAAGAGGAGGCACAATTATTACAGTTCTGTGTAAAAAGTATTCTGTAACATTAGTTGAGGGAATCATGATAATTAATATTTTACAGGCAGTATAGTATAACTAACAGATATTATGGGAATATGGTTTAATGTTTAAATTGCAAAACTGAAAATTGATTCCTTCTCTGAAGAAAGAAAAATAAAAATAAAACAAGCCGTGAATAAACCAATTCTAAGCAATTGTGCATTTGTCTCCTTTAATTGTGCATTTGTTGACTTTCAGTAGCAATTATTTTTTGTTGGGATAGAATGTTTCATCTCAAAATATTTTGCAAGGAATTAATCCCTAAGCAACACTTCTGTGCACGTTGTGACATAGGTGGGAGGCAGTTTACAAAAGCTCTGCTTTGAACAGTTGGACCAGGTGGCTTCCAGAAATTGTTTACAACCTAATTTATTATATGAGTCCATGAAGTGTCATGGCTTTTTGCAACAAGGTGCACTGTTTTATTAGTGATGACTTCATGGTAACTCAGAGAGTTAACCATCCTTGTATTGAATATTGATTATCAGAATTCAGATTGTTCTGCATTTTCATCAGCAATGTTTGGGATAAGTTAGTTTAAATGTTTTTAGTAACAGCCATGTGATTTAGAAAATTCTGATTTTTGTGATTTAGAGAATTCCAATTTTGTGATCAACCTAGAGGGATGACATTTTTTCTAAAATGTTAAAACCAGTGCTGATAGACATGTCATGTAATATAATAAGAAACATGTGATGATTACCCCAAAGTTCATGTGAAGAATAATGAGTTCTGAAAGAATATTAACTAGCAATTGATTTTAAAACTGTTTAAAAAAACAATAAGAGAAGGTGAAATACCCTGGAAAATATAGAAAGCTGCACTGAAGGTATTTATTTCAATATTATCATCCACTTAAAGGTCTATTGAGTTGACTTTAGTCATCTCTAGGACATTTGAGAAGATCTATGTTTATTATGCAGTCCAAGTGTATGCTGGGAATGTGTGGGTTGGTTGTTAGGTGCAATAAATCTAGTTAACAAGAAGACACAATAATCACCTTCTTGGTTATATAATGGTAAATCTTTCTAACTTTGCAGAGGAATACTGTTGTCCTGATTGGAGACAAGGAAGGCATTTCCAATTNAAAAAAAAAAAAAAAAAGTCAGTGCATTTGCTCTGTATATTTCTGCATAGAAGTGCTTTACACACAGAAAATCCTAGTAGGTGTCTCATGTAATCCATTCACAGGCTTTACATTTTTAGGCATTTTTAAGTGTCAATCTTCTCTACTACTTGCCTGAAGCAATAGTTATTGAAGGACTGATTTTGTATTTTGCCTAAAACATTTTTAACTCTAGCAGGAGGTGAATGGATAAAATCGTATCCTCTACAGATCATAACCAGTTAATTGAGTCAATTTATTCTTGTCCTAAACTCTAGGAAATCCGTAACTTTCACAAATTTTGTCACCAGCTTATTTATCCTTCCTATTTTAACAGAGTTAAATACGGAATATTCTACACTTGATTCCTTATGCCAGTTTGGTATTAAACAGTCATTATCAGTGTTTTCAAACCAACTTTTTATGTGCATCCATTTAAGAAACAAAATTTGTTTTTTGAAAAGAACACCCTTTTTAAGTTTCAATGTCTTGTACATGTCTGTAAAATCTACAGTAAAAATAGACCACGGCTGATTTGTCTTACACTTGGCTGAGAGTAACTCTTTTTTGTTTCCCTATTGCAAATTAAAAAACTTGTAATACAGTAGTCATAGTGTAAAGCCTGAATTACTAAACAGGTCTCAGAACAGGAGGGGAAAGGGTGGGGGGAAAAGTCATGAGCCTGATGCCTCTACTCTATTCCTTTGTCCTGAAACTCCCTTACTGGTAGTTAAGATCATCAGATGTTCTAAAATCTCCTGTTTGGTAACAGTTGATTGTTTTGCCCTGTACCCTGGGTGAAATTCAGGTCAGCCTGTTTATTCCATCTGACTGCTCAGCTGGAAAAGTGTCCAAGTAATCTAAGACTGAGCCTCAAGTGGCATTTATAGCTTAAAAAGAACAAATCTCTATTTTGTTAGTTTAGGAGGGATCGGTCATGAAACTACATTAGGAAATAAGTAATACAATTCAGAAACTTTCAGGCTTTTCACTTAGTACAATGAAGTGTTTAGATTTATTTCAATTCTGTAATAAACATATAATAAATACACTGAAGAATTACTTTGTAATAAAATAAAACCTCATATCATCTAGGTCTCTTGTAGCACTTTTAGAAATACCTGAGGCACATCTGTACAATTAAGTCCTTCCAGAACCTGTCAAGCCTACACAGTTGACATGTCATAATTATTCTTCATGCGTGCTACCTAAGCACACCTAGAAAAGTCAAAATGCCTAATAGTGAAAACAGGCCACAAGTAAGAAACAACTCGCTAACTATTCTGTTTCTGAATATGCTGCTGAGAAGATTCCTACCTCAATGGACATGCTATATATCTTCAGTTTGTCAACAGCGAAGAAACCTGAGCTCCCGTTCAACAAAACAAAACAAAAAAAAGTGCTGTAGCTGAGTCTCTCAGATTCAGTCACAGTTCCTCAGACTGGGCACTGTTTGGACTCCTGAGGCAAGCTGGAAAAGATAATCATGGCGTAGTGCTGTCAATATCTGTCCTCTACCTGCATCACCAATTGAAATCTACAGCAACAGTGGTAGCAAAAATATTCCTCTGCAGACTACTTCGTAGTAGAAACCAGGATGGAATGAGCTTCCAGTGCTTATTCTGAGAGTATGGCATAACTTTCACTGTTGTGCCTAGTGGCAAGGACTTCTCTACAGCATGAGCAATAGACTGAAGAACTGGAGAAGGAGCTGCACTGATTGTACTACATCCCTGTAGTTTGATGGTCCCCTGATGTGCTTTGTAGACTCTTCTGGAGTGGCATCTAGCCTAGTGCCTTTGCATGTTCCCTTTGGGAGTTTCTTACTTCTCAGCACAGTCAGGTGCTCTGACACAGCATATTGCTAAACTTGCTACCATCACTACGGGCTACCCTGTTTCCTTGCCTTTCCCTCTGCCCCTGCCTCTCCTTGTAGAACTGAACATACATATTAGAGGTTTACAGGAAAAGGTAAGGATAAGATGGTTCTTCTAAAATCAATAGTGAAGCTGGTCTGTAGATATTAGAAATTACTTTTGAACCATAGTACTATCCTTGGCATGCAGCCATTTCATCTTTCAAGTACCTTGAAGGGATTATCCTTTACTTTTCTGTCAGTAGGTCCTTGTTGCTTTGTAATTTGTTCTTCAGTATCCTCTGCCACTGTAAAAGTGTTTCATGTTATCCTTGAAGCCATTCTGTCCCTGAAGGGTTACTTGTGTTTAAATTTGCCTCCAGGTAGATGGTATAAGTTATTTAATGTAGTTTTGACTCTTTCAAGGGCTGTCTTTATTTCCCTTGAAGCAGTCTCTGAGCCTATGGGACAAGGCCCTTGTCGTCTTCTTGATGCTTTGACTTTGCAGAATGGTTGCTTGTATATATATTGGTGGCAAAGTTAGTGAAATTGGATTTTAATGCATGTGTTGAGACAAGGTAGTACAATATATCTATTACAACAAATTAATATCTTGTGACTTTCAGAAAAAAACAGAGTATTCTTTTCTATCTGCTGCATACAGGTAACTTAGCTATGAAACTTCTGAGGGTTGCAAAGGATAACATAAACATAAGGGTACAGAGCAGGAGGTTAGCACATGCTATCCTTCAGGAAAAATACCAGATGGAGCANTTCAAGAATGTGACACAGAGGTTAAAATCTAGCTTAAGTATTTGGTACAGGGGTTATAAACTACTTTTTAAATGTAAAAGACTATAAAACTATATAAAACTACATTAAAATCTACAACTATACTAAGGCTTACGGCAACACTTTGAATGGCACCTCCACCTCAGTTCGAAGCATGCTACCACATCTTATTGAATCACTTACTAGGCAATACTTGCCTGAGTGTTTCACTGGTTTATTAAATTTGCAGATTGCCCTTCTTAGGTTATATGGGGTGGCACTTCAAGCGACTTCTGAAATATATATGTACAACACGAAACTAGAAGCTCGTAGGGAAAAGTTCAGCAGAAACTCATATGAATAAATTTTATAGCCTAAGGAAGTGAGGCTGTGCTTGCATTTTGAAACAAATTCTTTGATGCTTTTCATTATCAGGATGCTGGTGAATATATCTTTAAGAAGATTTTTCCAACCTGTAGTTTTGACTCCTGAGCAACATCTTGCTATCATGCAAAATTATAATGACTATTTTTAGAGGTCCAACAGCAAATAGTCTAAAGATTTAGCCCATGTCTCATCTGAATTTAATGCACTATAGACTTTCGTAGTGTAAATGACACGGAGGTCTGTGCAGATTACTGTTAAAAACTGGGCACAATGTTATTCAGAATAGAGAAGCAGTATTAAAATGTTGGTTAAAATAACTTCATCTTTGATGAAGTTTCATCAAAGTTTATGTTTCATAATGAATGATTGTGAAGATACCACTTCTAGCATGCTTTCTCTTTTGCAATTCTATTACCTTGAGAATCAAAGTATAGATATAATTTGAAAAGAAACAAGGAGAAAAGTAATAGACTACATATTTTTATTTTCTCTTCATATTTGGTTTTAAAAAATAAGATAAAAATTGAAAAGAGGCCCCCAGGTTGGATTTGGTTGCCCAGGAGAGATTTACTGTAGTGCATTAATCTCTTCTATGTGACTGTAGGCAATGGGCCTGAGACAAATTGAGTCAGTCAGGCTTTATCTCTTCATTTCTGTACTCACTTGTCAAGAAAATCTTGAAATAATAAAAGAAAGAAGGTGGAACTGTTTGGAAAGGCAGCAGACGTGAAAGTCTAGATGCGGGATCTCTTATTAAGTTGTTTCCACTATATTCTGTTTAGCAAGAACACAACACTATTCAAATAGGCATCAGCATATCTCAAAAGCTTAATTTCTGAACATAGGAATTTCTGTGTGTAACTTTTTGCATTAATATTCTGGTGTTGTATTAGAGAAGAATATCATGGAACAAAGGTTAAAAATTCAGCCCAAAGATGCAGTAACATTTTTATTGCTTCAACAGCAAATTCACATAATACGCAGTGCTCTGTCAGATAGATTCCCAGGACAGGGAATCCAGGAGACTGATTTATAAAAGCTGCATACAAAGAAAGCAGGAGTCTATTTGTGTGAAACAAATTGAATCTGACACACAAAATCTGGAGGACTGCTTATAATTTTGCTGACATCCACATGCTGCATACTTGCAGCTAGTGAATATTTGAGAATTGGATAGGATTAAGTGCAGTACATGAGCCCCAGAAGATGCAGAGCTTAAATTAAAGCTTCAGAAGGGGGACTTTCAAGTGTAATTGGGAAAATGTAGGTTATAACTCATATCTGAGCCAACATTCCTTGCAGTAGCCCCTAACATCTTCCTTTGAGAACAAAGAAAAGAAAATTAAATACTTGGTTTCAAGAATTAAAAAAAAATGTAGCTAATGCAATGAATTATATCCAGGAGAGAAATGTACATATGGGCTTAATTACAGAAATGGTTACATCTCTCCAGCTGACAAAATCTGGGTGGTACCTGATATCTCTCTCTTCAGCAGAGTAAAAAACAGATATTTATGAAGTCATTGATCCTTATTGTCATTGCTCAGTTGGTCCTTATCTCCAGACTTACTCCATCTGTGTCAGTCACTTTTTTTGCAGTCCTTAGCTGAAATGAGTTTTCTTCTGAAATAAGTGTCTCAATAAAGTTACCCAAGGAAGTGCTGGAGTCACCGTCTCTGGAGGTGTTTTAGAAAAGCCTGGATGTTGCACTTAGTGCCATGGTCTAACTGACAGTGTGATGCTCAGTCATAGGTTGGACTTGATGATCTCAGAGGCCTTTTCCAACCTAACTGATTCTGGTGCAGGCCCCATGGCGCTTCTACCTTGAAATAGAGACTAAACAGCTACTGGAGTTTTGAGGAATTGATATAGGATGGGGTTGGTATGTGTAAACATTAAGCTACTGAGGTTACTTTAAAGTTACTTTACTACACTAAAACTACAATAACTTCTAAAATTTATAAAATTAAAAATCAAAAATCAAAAAGCTCTGAGGAATCACTGCAAATAAAGTTGCTATCTCCTTTTAGGCCAATTGATACAGTTAAAATAATTAGACAACATTTTCAGCACTCATACGTTGTTTAGTCCTGAAACGAAATAGATTCTAAACTCAACACAAACTTAGAAAATTTTTTTATTTTTAACTCTTCTTTCAGAGTAAGTCTCTGGAGTAAAAATAGTTGGTGCATGGGGAGCAGAAAACAAGCAGAGAGAAAAGTAAGGACTTGCTAATTAAATTATGTAAGCAAAAGTAGACAACAGTTTATGTCATGCAAAATAGAAAGGCCAGATAGGAAGACTATAATTTACCAAACTCCAAATTTCATTCTTGTATGAAAAAGCTGCTTAATTTCACCCCCACATATACCATAAGATTATGATTCAGTAGATGAAGTGTGCAATGGTAAGATTTCTTGAGTACTAATTCTTATGTGATATTTATTGTACTACAGTAGATGTTGGCACATTTTCTACTCTTTGCTCATAAAAAACCTATATTCATTTAGTGTGGTTGAGAGCACAGTTTCCTTTAAAAATCAATTTAGTGAAGCTGCAGGGCTGTTTGAAGAGCAAGGAGTTTCTCGTATTACAACTTGTAGTTATTTAATGACACTTTGTACGGCTTCTGGGATAGGATGGGATGTGACAATAGAAGATGTACATCTGGTGACAGGTGGAGGCATCATCTTCTACTTAAAGATTTTTTCACGTAGTATTTCACATGTCTTTCTGAAACTCTCTTCTACATGAGTAATCCTGAGGTATATAAATTTATTTATTGTTAAGGTGAGCCCTATGAATACTCCTGTATATAAAGGCATTTGAGGAGCTTGCATATGTGCTGGCCCTTAGTTTTCCATTTATCACTCTTGCGAAGTTACCACTGTTGATGTTGTTGTAGGGAAATGGTGCAAGTGTAGAAGTGTTGCAGTGACAGTTTGATGGAGAATGATGATTATTGAGTTTGTGTTAAAAATCAATAAGGGAGTCCAGATTTCCAAACCAGATAGTAAAGATGTCATCTATAAATCTTAGGTAGGGTGTTGACTCAATGATACAATTATTTAAGAACTCTTCTCCATTGTAGTTCTTGAAAAGCTTGTCATAATGCAGGACTGGAGAAATTATCAAAAAAGAGGTGTGTTTCAGTTAACTTTTGCAGATGGCTGTGGAGTGAGTCCTATTCAGTAATTTTATTGGTGGTCTGAATAATGGAATAAGAGGATGGATGTCCTCTATTTGGTACAGATATGAATGGTATTAAACTATTAAGATCTGTAAGACTTTTGTATGGGATTGGAATAAAAAGTACACTAATGAAATTGGGAAAATGACAGGGAAAAAACAGAATGGAATTTAATAACAAGTGCAAAGCTAAAGAAGCAAAATGTTTTCCACAAAAACAAGATGAGGAAAAAGCTGGTTAGAGAATGAATAACAGAAGAAGCATAACAGCTCCCAGTGTTGTGCTGTTGCAAAAGGGGAAATACAGCTTAAGATAAATTTCTTCCACTTAACAAGATGTTTTACAGTCAGTTATATATACGTTTTAAAATCTGATGGCATAATTTCAGTAGATAGTGAAATACTATTATATTAAATATGTTATATTTCACAATTCATCCATTCTACTTACAAATTTGGCATCAAGCTGTCATGTTGCCTCATTGTGTAAATATATTCAAAGTTATTTATAAAGAAAGTTCTATTGTTGGATAGTACTAAACATAACATATAATTTAAAGATCTATACTTTGAAACTTCATGAATTCTTTGAATGGTGATTTACATATTATAACTCTTGACCTTCTATCCTCGTGAAGTAAAATTATGAATATAATCAATCTACAATAATTGTATAATGGAAACCTCTGGGCTTAATATCACCACCCATTTATCTCAGCAGAACTTAGATTGGACCTTGTTCATGTAAATTACTGATTAATCTTTAAAGCTTGTTCACCTGATTAATAATCATGAGAAACAGATAGATGATGTATGAGCAATTTATGGCATTAAATATATTCTTAAACTGAATTATTCTATTTTTGGCATATATGTAATACAAAACATTCATGTACATAAAAAAAAAAAGTCTTTGTTGAATCTTTGTTCATACTTTGTAGTTTATTATGTCATAATTGCTTCAAAATTGCTGAGTAATTGTAATCTACTTTCTTCTATGCTAGATATATCCTTGCAGATAAAAAGTTCTTGCATAAACTGCATCATGACTCAGTGCAGATCACAGCATTTTTATTTTTTTTATGAAACAGCTATTTTTTTTGTAATTTTAGATGTCACATGTTGAAAATGAGGAAAAATTAAGGAAATAGTTCTTTAAATGTTTTTCTTTACAGAAAGAAAACAATACAGGGTGCTTGTACAAGGTGTTTAGTGTTGCATTATAAACTCTTATCACCTCACTGTCCATAAGTTCTTTTGGTCAACATTAACCTTTGACTGTCTGAAGCCCACTGCCACAAAAAAATTCACATTTCTTAAACGGCTAAAGCTGTGGAAAGAGATTTCCAAGTAGTAGTCAGTCTTTGTTCCTCTCTACTCTGTGCTGGTTCAGTGCCACATGGAGTCCTGTGTGCAGTTTTGTGCACCAAAATCTAAGAAGGATGTAAACCTATTAACATCTAAAGGAAGGCTACAAAGATAGTGAAGTGTCTAGACAAGGAAGCCATATGAGGAGCAGCTGAGGTGACTTGGCTTGTTTAGCATGGGGAAGAGAAGACTGAGAGGACACCTCAGTGTGGTCTACAGCTTTCTCATGAGGGACAGCAGAGGGGCAGGCACTGATCTCTTCTGTCTGATGACCCGTGACAGGATCTGAGGGAATGGCATGAAGCTGTGTCAAGGGAGGTTTAGTTTGGAAAGGTTTCTCACCCAAAGCATGGTTGGGCCTGGAACAGATCCACAGGAAAGTGATCATGGCACCAAGCTTGACAGACTTCAAGAAGTGTTTGGACAGTGCTCTCAGGCACATGGTATGGTTTCTGGGGTTGTCCTGTACTGGACCAGGAGTTGGACTTGATGATCCTTGTAGGTCCCTTCCAACTCAGGATATTCTATGATTCTAGAAGTGAACTTCCCTTAAAGCTAGACAGAGGTTTGCACAGAAGGATGGTAGATTTTATCTACAGTAAGGCTCACAATGATGTGGGGATCTACCTCTGTTTTCTACAGCAAGATAGTTGCAACCTCATGCTGTTTCAGTTCTTCTATTTGCACACAGCATGCACGATGTAGGAGGAATATAAGATTCCATCACAAAGTTCAATGCTATAAATGAAAGTAGAAACAGATTAAAAACTATTCAAGAATAATCAAAGGCTTGAAATTAAAAGAAATTTTTCAAACATCAATCAGTTGCTTCTAGCGGTAGAGAGCTGACTTGAGAGCTTTGATTTCTTTCTCCTTTTTCTCTATACCTATGTATCTAATTGCATTTGATTCTCCCATATTCATAGAAAACAAGATAGTTTTTTTTCATTTTCCTACTTTTTAATTTAATTTTTCTAACAGCAGCAGAAATACAGATTCCCATGACTTCTAATTAAGAGTCCTTGAGCTAACAGTGGTGGTATCATTTTAGTCTTCCAGGTAGGTAGTTTTGTGTTTTAGTCATTACAATGCAAAATACAAAACTGATGCATTATTCTTTCACTATACTCCCACAACTCATCTGTGAGGCGTTTGGGGTTTTTTATATTTTTGCTTTTCCTAATGATACCATGTATTTTATCTGCTGCCTCTTCATCAGATGTTTTATGGCCAGGTTGTTTCATTGATTTTTTCTAAGTAATTTCAAGATTTTCTTTTGATCATGCAAATGTTTGTATAGTATCAAGTACTTACTCAAAGACCCATTAAAAGCCTGTCACATACATCTAAAGAAAAGAAAGGGGAGCAAGGGAAAAAAAAGGCAAGGGAAGATATCAGTGTTTGATAACTCATAGCAAGTGGTGTCTTTTAAGAAATTATAGTTCTTTGATGTAAACCAAAACAATAAACAACCTTTTCATACACCAAAGCCAAAACACAGAATAAAACCAATCAAATAAAACCCAACCCCATAAAGCAAAAAAACTAAAAAATAAATGGATATTTCTCCCAGATACCAATATATTTTCATTGCTTTCTAGCTCACCAAATAGCTACTGCAGGGAAAAAGCTATTCTATTCTTGTAAAGTCTAAATTCTTTGCTTCATGTTCTTGATATGTGAGAACACATAACAGTGGGAGACTGCATGAAACTCCCTTGTTTATTCCAAGTCTGGATCAGAAAGTTATAAACAAACAGTTTATACTGCTAATAAATATACTGTTTGAGTATATGATATTACTTATAATCATTTTTTGCAGTGGAAGCAGATAAAGAGAAAGAAAAAAAATCACTGTTATTTCTCTGAGTACTCTTTGTATGAAAACATGTAATTCATAACCAGCGGTTATTTCTTGTATTAGTATCTATTTTTGCCTTTCACTCTACTATTTCACTGTATAGAATCGTATAAACCTTCAAATTAAATGTATCACTTGAGAACCTGAGCAGGTGTGGATATTTTAATTCTTGAAATCAAGAGAGAATAGGAGCCAGCTGATGAGGATAAATGTTTTTCACCCAGACAAGTGTTATCACTTCTGTTACTCCCTTCACTTTGTGCTCTAAGCTTAATCTCAAGATTCTTATGTCAGTTAACATCCATCTTGATTATACACCTAATAATTTTGATATTCTTGTAAGTACTTCTGAAATTTTGTACAATATCCTTAATTACTTAAGTTATCATAGGATAGTTTTATTGAACTGCAAATCTCAGTGACCCAATGATTTTCATTTTCATTTATTTAGAGTACATTTCCTAATTTTGTATGCCATCTTTTCTGATTTTTATGTAAGAAAATTATATGCCTAACTTATTCTAAAATTGAAAAATTGACTTCCTTCTATTACCCAAGGAATATTTTATTTCAAATATGTCAGATGTGAAAGATTTTCTTCTCCTCTCACTTCTGTTAGTTGTTCAGTACAGTTATTCAAGCTCAGATTTGTCTCTTGCTCTTAAAAGTTGATGCCATCCATGATTAGGTGGATTTTTTTTTGGCCTAAGATACTGGAGACTCTTCAGAACAACAGCTGATTGCATTCTCATGTTGGATATATTTAAGCAGAAATACTTTGTTCATCTTGGAATTTGTGTTACAGATTTGAATAAAGACTAGTCTTAACGTTTTAGGTTATCTACTCTTAATCTTTGTATTTCAAGTTATTGATAGAAAGCCAATAGTTGGATACCCTTCTAGAAAGTGTATTAGTGTACACAGTATAGTTGTACAGAGGGTGAAAAAGTTCACGTAAAAACCAATTTGGTTTTATTTGAATAAAAATGGACTCCTCCTTAGGAAGCTGGCAATGGTAATCTATTTCAGAAATGAGATCAGTTTTTAAGCTGCTATTGACAGCTATTAAATTCCTATCAATTTTAGAACTTCCTTCTATATTAATAATATATATATAGTGTCCCTTTTCTCTCAGCAAGGACATGCAACAATCTAAATGCAAAAAAAGGGAAAACATGAACTTATTTAGTTTAAAACAAAGGAAAAGGATACTTCAACTGGATTTTAAATGTAACTGAAAAATCTGCCTCTCTTCAGAAGTCCTATACATGGAACTAGAGTAATTGCCTCATTAAGCAATTAGAGCATGTCTGTTTCTCATTATTTTGCAATACAAACAAATGTTGTATATGTACAAATACACAATGAATGACACGTATGTCAGAAAGGTCAATATACATTATGATTTAAAAGTAACATTTTTGAACATGATATTGAATAATCAGTTCTGATTACACATCTGCCACATGAATTCTTTGATGTATGAGGTAACTACTATTAAGATTATTGAACTCTTCCATATTGCATATACCATTATGTAATTCTTTATAATTAATCATTTGCAAACTTCATGCAACACCATAATAACTATGATTTTGTAAAGAAAGAATTTTGAAAATGCCCTTCTCAGAAGCAAGCTGGCTATTTTTATCTCTTTAGCTCTATTGATTTAAATCCTCCCAAGTTTATGGATAAGTATGAAAGGCAAACAAAAATTGAGATTATGGTAGTGTAGTGGGACAAAAACTAGTGATGCAAATAGGAAAACTGTGGTGTTTTCTTTGTTTTTCATAATGCTGATAAGTAAATAATTTTTCAGAGATTATTTGTTTATCAGTTGTAATGTTCCTCTAAGGTAATTTTTATGGATAGGACTTAAAGTTCAAACACAACAGGAGAGGGGAAATCCTGTTTTCAAGTGAATGTTAAATTCCATTTCAGATTCCATATCTATCACTCAGTATCCCTTGTGTGTGTATCTGGATTTTTGTCCCTATTTTCAAAACCACCTATTTCTCACGTTTTAACGTGAAATACCTATCCAAGCAGAAGAAATAGTAAGGACAATGGCTGAAAAGAAGCATGAAAGGAAACAAAATGCTTTTTTCTCTAATCCTTAAGCTACCATCATGTCACTAACATTTGACTGTTGCAAATATTAAAAAATAAAAGCAAGCTTCAGTAATTTTCATATATAATTTGATAGCACTTCTTAAAATTAAAACTCATATTAACTAGTTTCTGCTGTCATATAAAAAAAGACAGCTATTTTTCATTCCCCTGGCACGTGAAGGTTTAATGACAGATTGTCTGCTTGAATAAGCATTGACAAAAATCATTAAATGCTCCCTAAGTATAATTTTTTCCAGAATAAACCATTCAAGACACATTCAACAACATATCTGGGTCATGGATCATCCTATATATTACAGAATATTACTTTGCCTTATATATCTTGTCCTTTCTGAGTAGAAACAAGTCCTACCAGCCAGTTAACATAACTGTGCTGGAACACAATGTAAGGTTGTTTCAGTTTTTTCAATTTCCAGCTGCCCCCTCTCCCTTACTTCTTGGAGGATTGATTCACATATCAGCATAAGGCTATGTAAGCTCATTTTAAGTTATCATTTCCTAAGTTTGGAAGCAGCATATATTTTTCCAGTATTTTTTCACATTTTATCACTACTTCTGTGATAACATCAGTAATTTTGAGACTATTTTGCAGATGCTTCATTAGGCTTCTTGTTATCATTGACTTTCAGTTGTCAAGTTTGCCACAGTACAATAATGCTGAAATTATAATTGCATCAGATAGTTCTATCTTGCGCTGAAGGATATATGCTTCATTCTCCAGATGTCCAAAACATGTAGGCACTTTTTATATTCACGCATTTTGCTCCTCACCTTCTATTCCATTGCAGTTTGTAGTTGTATTCAAATACATAGGGTGTCAAATATGTTTCATGCTGATCACTGAACAGAGTTATCTTGGCCTTTTCAGGTTGTAAATAGATGCTTCTTGTGCAAGTACTTCTTTTGTGCCTTGTTCTGGGCTGTGAGCAACAAAGATCCACCCTCAGAACTCCAACATGAAAGCAATATTACTTTCTTTGAGTGTATATGAGGACAGCAAACATGGAAGTAGTTTTCTCTATATTGCTGAAAGGGTGCTCATCGCAGTTATGCTACCCTGAAATTCTTCTACCTCTGTCCACGTTTTATAAACTGCTGTGGATTTTGCTGTGCACAGAGCCAGAAGGGATCACACCAACAACCAACATCTCATCTCATCCCTTCTTAACAGTGCCTGTTGCAATTCATTCAACAAGCCTTGTGTATTAAACATAACTTCCATAAGTCTATAAACTCTTAATTCAAAGATATAAAATAATATTACTATAGTTGCAGTTTGCTACATTGGTTTTCTTGGTTGTTTTTTTTTTTCCTAGTTACTTTTAGTATCTGAAGTCTAAATGGCAAACACAGTAGGTGAAACTTGGATTGTGCTTCCAAATATCTACCTTGAAAGCACTAGGAATATAGAACCTTATCTCAAATGGAGGTTTCTTCAGAAGTTGCATTGAGTTGACTCAATATCAGTTAGTGTTTCCTAATATCTTTAAAAGTATAGCTTCATTTCATTCAACTAGAATGTTTCAGACATTTTCATAATGTAGGAAAACTTGTTTATTTATTTAAATTTTCTTCTCTGGCATAATAGCATTAAACAGTATCTCTTAAAGACCTCTGAGTTCAGCAAATGCATTAGCCTTGCCGTGAGAGTTTGTTATTGCATTCACAACATTTATGAACAAGTGAGAAAATACTTAAATTAAAGCAGAAAACACACCTACTGTGTTTTCTTTTGCCATAGGCTGGCATTTGAATACATAGACTTGTGGTATTTGCAGATTGCACTGGAATGGCTTGAAGGTTATGATTAACTAGTTGACAGCAATGTTGATTTAACTCCTTTCCTGATTATGAGCACAGTTCACAATTGAAACTTTGTCATTTAACCAACACAGCAGCAATAATTTACACTACAACAATATTCATGGGGCAGATATTTTTTCTCTAGTGCAGATTCATGATTCTCAATTACTTATTCAGGAAGGTGTTAAAACACATACCTTACAGGTCATCACAGAGAAGGTATATTGTGAAGAAGAGAGTATTTTTAAAAGATAATAACAAGCATAAACAGCAAAATGGCAATTATCTTCATATTCCCTTGGCATTTATATTTGAGAAGTGTGTTGCTACTCAGTGTTATGTTCCAATTTCAGTTTTGAAATTATGTTTTCCTTCCCTGATGTAATTTAATATTCTTTGGTATACTATGTTCTATTCCTAAGTTGGCTGTGTTTAAATAGAAAATTAAGACTCTCTTAAGTACATAGACTCTACCTTTTTCCCCAATACATTTATTTGAAATAGTCTCTTTATGAAAATAAAAATAAAAAAAAAAGTATATGGGAGAGTAAAACTGATCTCTTACTTCTTCAATGTTCCCTACTTCTCCCTCTTTTTCGACTTTGTAAAAATGACCCCAGTTAGAACAGAACTTCTCTCACCTGGGCATAGCACTTTTTCTCACCAGTGGACATCCCAGCCTTATTCAGATTGCTTATATTGTATTTTTCATGTCAGGACTGCGTGGTGTTGCAGATAGGAAAATATGAATTATAATTGTGTAAGAGTTAAGAAAAATTACACTGGAAATGTGGTAGAATGGACAGAACTTGCTGCTTGAAAAGTTTCATCTGTGTTGTACAAAGGTACTTGCAGAAGCTATATTCAAAATGTAGGTCTCTGTGATGGGTTGTTTTTTGTAGGCCTTCCTTGGTAACCAGGGTCAAGATCTAGGAAGTATTCCATCCCATCTCTTTACGTAATCAGGTGTATATAAGCCGAAGGGGGAGGTGTTCTTTTTTTCCCTTTTGCTTCTTTTCCTTCTCAGGCTCACACGCTGACGAGCTCCCGGTGTTTGGGCCTGGCTTATCTGTGTTCAGCGAGGCCTGCTCTGAGGGCTGTTTGCCTGGGCCGGCGGCGAAGGTTAAGAATCTGCTTTTCTAAGGAAAGTAGTGACTTTACTATTGCATTTGTTACTTACTGAGTTAATTTCTGAATTTAGATTGTATATATTTGTTTGTCTCATTTCCCTTTTTGTCTCCCTCTCCCCTTTCCCTTCCCCTTGTCCCTTATTGGGGTGGTTTGGGGGTCCCTGTCTTGTTGTACCTAGTATATAAATTTAATATATGTAAATACATATATATAACTTCAATTTTCTCTTGCTGCTTTTTGCCGTTTCGGGAGAGGGAGGGGGGAATCTTGTGAGGTTCAGCCTTTGGCAGAGAGCCAACCCGAACTTTCACATCATCATCAGTCTCTAAAAGAACTTCAGGAGGTTCAAACAAGACTGAGTGGCTAAGGTCTAAAACTGGAGCTGGAACTGAAAAGTTTAATACTGAATGATTAACATAGATGGAATAATAAAAAGAAAAGGTAATGATTTTCCACACAGAATAAAATCTAGGAGCTAGGAAAATGTTAGTTTGGTGATCAGTACTAGTCAGTAAGCAAATCAAATGCAGAGAATATTAGGAAAGATGATAAATGCAGACAGTATCATTAGGACATTATAAAGCTTTAATATGCCAACAATTTGGATAAATGTGCAGTATTAGTTACCCAGTCTCATATGGAAAAGATTCAGAAAACATCCGTAAAGATTATCAGATGAAGATCAGCCTCTGTACAAAGAGCAGTTGCATAGACTGATTCTTCATGTTGGAAAAGAGATGAAGTGAAATATGCTGCTGGAAGTCTATAATATGAAGGGTGAAAAGTAGTAAGAAGGGAGGTTTCACTTCATTGTATTGTGAAATTTAAGGTTCCAAACAAACATGAAGAGAAAGTAGTCTTCACTGTGTTTTGTTATTTATCAAACAATATAATCACTAACATTCCCCTTTCTTCATATACTCAAACAATGTCTATTATTTCAGTTTTGCTTTTTTTAAACCTCACATCCTTATGCATTAGGGGAGGAAGAGAAGCATTATGGTGCTTCTCTTTTTTTTTTTTCCCCTCCCTAAATTTCCTTCTTTCCTGAATACTTTATTACTACATGAAGAACAGACTTGTTTATTTTCTTAGTGGCTTTTGTATTTAAGATCAGGGCAAGAACAAACAGGACTTTTTATGCAGACATTTCTGCCTCTCAAAAGGTCAGCTGCTTCATCTACATACAAACCTGCAGATATTTCAGAGGTTCAATATGCAGAAAGAAAGATCACAAGTTACAAAAATATACATATTTGTAGTATATAACATGGAAAAGAGAAGACTACCAGCCACCTTAGTTCCTTTTTCCCTATGCAAACTGACTATATTTTCTTACCCTTTTACTGCTATCTGCCAAATGTTTACTGTTGAAAAAGGAAAAAATGTTAATGTGCAGTGATGTGTTGTGTTATTCTGTGCCTAATTTTGTTCTTTGAATCCATTCTTAGATGTCTAGCACAGAAACCTTCCACAGCTTTGTATTAGTAAGGTCATATATTTCAAAACCCTGTATTTAAAAAAAAAAAAAAAAAAAAGGGGCAGAAAAAGTTCTTGACTATGTATAGTTCATATATGCTATAGGTTTAAAATAGAAAACTGACTTTTACTCACAAATACTGATATATAGCTGCAGTTATAGATGTATTTTTGGCTAACATTTGATAGAACCTACTTCAGATGGCTCTTTCAATTCTGTTTTTTCATCTCTGTCTCTGTATATCTTCTGTTTGAAGATAAGCCACCTTAGTGGCTTAGGGATCAGGGTAAGCTCATCCAAAAGGTCATGATATAATAAATAAATCCTGACCTACTCCTACACAGACCTAAATCTACTTTTGCAGAAATGCAACTGCTGAGACAGGAACTTTATATCTAATACTAAGTACAAGTAATTGAAAATTAAGAAAGGTCATTTGTGTTTTTACAAACTATTAGAGATTTACTCTCTGATTTTGTTATAGCATTTTTTATTCACAAACCTTGAGCCATCTAGATGCAAAACAATGTAGATTAAGTATTTCGAAATGTTTTTCAAGGCTGGAAAGTTCTAGAAGCTAATACAGTATGGAACAGATTTTTCAATTTGTTTTGAAAGGCTTGTGGTTCCCACAGTAGATAGTGAAGAGCAACAGTGACTCTTGAAGCCCTGAAAATGACCATTTATTTCAGCATAAACTTTTAGCAATTTCCCAAATCAATTTTAAAATGTACATGTACCATAACAATATGAATGGCTTAATCCAATGCTTTTCAAAATCTCTTCTTCTGAAACACAAATATATATATTTAATTTAAAGAATCATCAGCTGCTGTGGTGATTAACTCTTAAAACATTTACCAGTGTTCTCATCTTAAAAAAAGTGGGTTGTATGTCTCTTTCTTTTCTTTTTATTTTGGAAGTTTTAGTAATTGCTAGCAACCTACATTCATATGTATAAAAGTGTCTGGAAGCTTAGCTACATAAATATTAACCTAATTGTTACCCAGAAGTCCTACATGAGTGTTTGAGCTTTTTCATTCTGATGCTCCACATCTATGTACTAACTCAAAAGTTCATGTAGAAGTTTGCTTTGATGGGAGTTACAGATACTGGACAGGACTAAATAGGGAAATAAAGAGGAATTTTCTCTCCAAGACATCCAAACTCTTGAAACTGAGAGACCTTTCCCTCTTCTTCCTTGGAATGAAATGATTCAGTGCCAAGTGAGAAGATCTTAATGTGTCATTTGTTACAAATAGTTTCCCTTCACCAATGGGCCTATTTCAATTTATAGTTAGGAAGAACTATGAGCTTGCTGCTTCTTCTAACATAAGTACAGATAAAAACACAACCAAAAATGAACTATAAAATCCCCAACAGTATTTGTGCTCCTCACTGTATAGTCAAAATTTGAATGTTTCTAGTAAAAAATATCTTATCTGCTATGTTAGGTATAACAAATACAGAGCTAGCTCTACTGAAACAATTTAGGAAAATAAGGAAATATTGAAAGAAAGGATTCATAGTGGAAATAAGATTGTCTAGTGCATAATGAAATAGTAAAGGGGACCTTATATAAGAAAAGAGTTGTGAGAAAGTATAATTCATTTAGTTGCCTGTTGTGTTCTGTTTCTTACTCTGGTAGAAATTGAGACTTTATGGTAAAACTAAATTAATATACAGGCAATTTGTGAAAAATTTAAACTGTATGAGTACATGGCAATGCAAGCCCTGCTTTTCTCTGACAAGTTAAGACTGCTGGTCATAATTCATAGTCCTTGACAGTGCCATTATTCATTTACTGCATAATAAATACAAGTGATAGCAAAGTGGCTTGGCAACAGTCAATGGGTTACTGTAATGTGAGGTTATATGCTATCCAGGAAGAACATTTAGGGCATGAAGATTGGGAGAATTCATAGAGAAGATTCAGAATTTGAGTTCACCTTACTTAGAGATTACAGAGCAGAACATCTGTGGGCTAAAAATACAAAGACTTACAAAGAAAAAGTACAACATACTGTCCAATTTCTTCAGTGAAACAAGGTATTGACTGCAGGAAGGTAACCAGACTAGATTTCTGTGACTGGCAATACATTAACAACAAGCAACTAGCACATCAGTCATTCAGCTGATAATAAAAACACAGAAAAATTGGTTGGAAGGTAATCCAATCTGATCCACTCTCCCTAACAGTGAAATTATTGCTTAAACTAGATCAACTCAGCTGAATCCTGAATATCTCTATCCTTTTAGCTTTCAGTAGTGTTCTACATTTTTAACATATTATAGAAAGAGATTATTAGCTGCCTCTCATCTGTATATGACAAAATGCAGAGCAGCCAAAAGTTTGACTGATTGTTTATAGAAACTTGCTATTACATTCAAACCTTTAGAAATTAACTTTCAAAATTTTGTCTCATCTCAGAAATACTAAAAATTTCAAGAAATTTAAAACTGAAGTAATTACTCCAAAACTGTCACTAAGCAGCATTCTTGCTAGGTGAAAATCTGCTTCTCTGTTTTTCTCTCAACATTTTTGCTTTGTAACAGATTTGTGGTAAAAAATACGATGAGAATACTGGAACTGATTCAAATTATTTTCTCCCCAGCAAAAACTGCTTGGACTCTTAACTTTACTGCCTATTATTAGAAGTAGAAAACATTACCAAAGCAACATAAGAGAAGTGGCAGTGGCATATGATAGCAAAAAACACAGCTAGGCATGTTGTAACTGGCAATGCTTTCAATCATTTCAATTATTCCTTTTGTCCAGCTTGGACTAGCAGTAGGCTGTCTCTATGTCAAGGCAACATCAGAAGTCCTCAATAATAACATGAAAAAGTCTCATCGATCTCTACACCATAATGCTGTTATTTCAGGATTTATTACTTGCAAGAAAAATTATGGTGAATTATTTTACACAGTGTATTCTCACAGCACTGACATCTTGTCTAAAAATATTATAAGTCTGAGCCTTCGGGAACAGTTTTTAAATATGCTTACCCACAAAAGAGAAGAGCTAAACCAATATTTTAATGATGCAGTGCTATAATGAAGCAATGCCTAATATTTTTCAGAGCTGCTGAGATTTCCTACAGGATTCTTTGGTCTTTATTTCTAAGTGGTAGTGTTGTTACAGTTTCTTTGGGGCAAGCCCCATATACTAGAATGACCTCATGAAAATAAAGGCATTTTAATTTGAGTCTGGACAGGAGCTCTGAAGATTCATGTGGTTTAAGTCCCTTATCCAGCCTCTTCATTAAGCCTTCAGGATGCATCTCAGGACCTGGACTTTGGTGTTTGAAGAGCTTTTTGTGTTAGCCTCTCCCATTTCCATGGAAATCATCTAATGTATTTTTGGGAGTTTTCATCTGCTGTTAAATCTTTCTCTCTGCTTTCATGGCATAAACTCAATACTGCTTTCTTTCAAATACAGACTTTCTGCTATCAAAGCTCTAGTTTATTTGCTATCTCTGTATTGTCAGTCAATGTCCTCTATACTTTGTTTCCCTGTATCAACATAAATTATTTCTGCCAGATCTAGCTTGTTCATTGAGTCCTAATAATAAATAGTATTTGTTTTACTGTAAGAATTGATATTTATTATGTTCAACATGAAAAAGAAAAGATATACCCAAGCTACTGTTGTTGTTTGGGTCAAAATGTTGATGCTAATCAACATGTATGTGAAATAAGTATGATATATGCCTACATACAAAATAAGCAGTTACTATATGTGGAATAATATGTAAGGAAATAAACTGCAAACTTTACCACTAACAATACAGACTTGCCTTGATTTGCACACAGAAAATAAGACTTGATTTTATGTTTGGGTGCAGACAGCATCTGGAAGAAGATCAGTACTGCGCGTTCATGAACCAAGCAGTAAAAAATACTGTGTTTCTAGGGCAGGACCTCCGGAGTAGATAGTCAGGGAGGTAAGCCTGTGTTGCCACATGGAATAAAAACATTATTTTGTCAAATGGAATACATAATATTTAGCCATTCTCCTCAAATGAAGCAAAAAGCAAAAGTTTATTTTGTTTAACTGGAGGACAACCAGCACTGCTTTACTTATTATTCCCACACTACTTGATCCAGATAAACATACTGTTTTGCTTTCACCTCTTTTATGAGCTTAAACATTTCAGTGTGTGTGGCTAGCCGTCGCGAACGACGATGCTTTTTATGCCTGCGCGAATGGATTTATTACGTGGAGCTCAGCGTGCGCGGAACTGGCCCCACCCCCTTTAGCCCTGGGACACTCTAGCCTTGGCCGGGGCAAGCCCGGACGAAGTTGGCAGAGCGAGACCCGCAGGACTCAAACCGGTGTCCTTCCGAGAAGGAGCACAGATCCAGGGGCGGCAGCTTTTACCCACTCGGCCACAGCCGCCGGCAAACATTTCAGTAACAAGTAGGAAAATGGTCACATGAATGAGGTAACTTTTCTATACAACATACTAGTGAATTCCTAAGTTGAAACACTGTGTTTAGATTCCACAATTTAGAATCTTCTAGACTGATTGTAAATATTCCAGTAATTATGTTAGAAGGATGGAATAATTACAGAACTAGAAATTATGGCCTACATGGAGAAATTGAACACGGAAATATTTTCCAAATATATAAAACATAGCTGATGGAGGACAGGAATATTTGCAGAAAAGTAGGAGGGAAGTGGCTTAAATTACAATGAAAGATATTAGATTAAAGGAAAACACTTAAAATATCCCCATAAATGAAACTACTAAAATATTGAAGAGAATTTTCTGCTGAGACTGTGAAGCCACTATCAATGGAGTCTTAATCATTAAAGATATTTGAGTTCAGACAATTATTAAGCAGAAATTACACAGGTATAATTAATCTTGTCTTCAGGCAAGAGAATTCATCCTTTCCAGTTTACTCTTTAAACCTATTTTTTATGATGGGCATCTACAAAGCCACCAATTTCTCTTTCAGATTTCTCTTTTACAGTATATCTATTTTGAACAGAAAGTACTTTTGAATCCCAAATCTCCTTGATTTCAAGTTAAGGATTAATCTTTAATTACAGGTACTAAATTTCATTAAACAGTATGTCTCTATCTATAGTGGATCATTTCTGTCCATAAAAGAACACAGTTCAGTCTGTCAGTGCCCAAATGTGCAGATTTGTTGTGACTTAACTCCAGCCAGCAGCTAAGTACCACACAGGTGCTCACTTACTCTCCTCTATCCTCGATCTCCCCTGAAAAAGGTAAAACCTGTGAGTTGACATAAGAACAGTTTAATAATTGAAATAAAGATAACAACAACAATAACAATAACGATGATGACAGTAATAGTAATATTGGAAAGGAGGGAGAGAGAGAGAGAAAAGGATTAAACCCAGGGAAAACAAGTGATTCACAATATAATTGCTCACTCTCACTCACCAGTGTCCAGCCAGTTCCCCCAGAAGTGATTGGCACTTTCAGACACCTCCCTCCAGTTTGGCTAGCTCAGTACAGCTCTCCTGGCCATGCTCCCTCCCGGTTTCTGGTGGGCCTCATCACCTCCAGAGTGTGGGAAATTGAAGTCCTTGACTTAGGGTACACACTGCTTAGCAACACAAAACATCAGTGTGTTATCAACATTGTTCTCGTGCTAAATCCAAACCCTGGCACTGAAACAACTGCTAAGAAGAATATTAATGCTGTATCAGCTGAAACCAGGACAGGGTTAAATTTCTTTAATCTGATGCAGGAAACCCAGGCAGAACAACCTTGTGTTCCATTCCCAATAAATACCTGTATTTTCTGAGACTGTAAAGTTCATTCATGTCTCCAGTGGTGTTGTGTTAGTACAGACAGTGTAGATGGTGCCACACATCTTCCTGTGCCTCTTTAGCAGGTGTTTTCCTGTGTTTTGTTTCCTTCACCACCTTCCCAAGTTTATAGCTATTTCATTTACCCTTCTTTTTTCATACTGTGGATCTGTTAGGGGATGCAGGGGTCTGCTTTTTCTTCATTTTTCATTATTTCACAAGAAGAGCCCAGGGAACTGGGATTACCGCTAAATTGCCTTGTAGCTCACCCTCTCTCCTCATCACACTGAAATTTTTCTAACACCTCTGGATTGTGACTAGTCCATCAAAAAACTTGATGCAGTCAAAGTTCTGAAATTTGTCTAGGTTTTTCAGAAATCACTAGTCATCATCTTGGCTTGAGCATCACTTTTTACTATTCATCTGATGGTTTAGCCCAGACAACTGGTCTAAAGAAGGGGAATTAATAAATGCATATGTCAAAGCATCCTGGAATGAATGTAGAAACTTATCAGATATTAATAGTGTTGCAAACCACAGCCAAGACAATGTGACCATATGGCTTCTGGACACTTTGATCCCATAAATACTAAGATGAAGATTTTCAAGACTCTTTCTTTTCAAGTAGCAAATGGTCCATGGGTACGAGAGAGAACTGCAAAGGTTTGCAGTAAGAGGAAAGGCCTTGCAGTAATACTTGAAGTCATCTTGCAACTATTAGGATGTAATATGCTTTTATCTCTGCTTTTATTAAGCTATATAAGTACAGCATCATGCATGTTCCTCAGATACTACAAACATTGTATTCTTTTTGCTGTGAGAAGAACAACTCAATGCTTGTTGCAGTTGGAACACAATTCATATGCTGTGGGACAGCATTTTTGTTAATTTTTTTTTTTTTTGAATGAATGAAATTAAGTTCGCACTCAAAGATTTTTCAACAATGTGAATTGAAGCATGGCAAATGTTGCCCAGAGAGACTGTGAATGGAAGTGTTTAAAGCAAGACTGCATGGGGCCCTGAGCAACCTGATCTAATGAGTGGCATCCCTGCCCAGAGCAGGAGGTTTGGAACTAGATGATCTTTAAGGTTCCTTCCAACCCATTCTATGATTCTATGAAATGGAGTTGACCATTCACTACAAAAGCACATTCCTTCTCCAAACTAAAAAGCACTCACATTTCAAATTTCATCTCCTATTCTGAGTCTTATTTAAACTTGCATGTCTAGGGCATAGCTCAGAAATGTTTTATGCGAAAAAATGTTTAATATTTTAATGTGTTTTGAATAATCTTATTGCATGTGTTTGTTGCAGAGACAGGATGTCTTGAGTGTGAATAACTTTTTAAAGAATTTTTTTGCTGAAATTTTTTTAGACTGAAATCCCTTGGTCTGCTAAAAAACTCCACCCATCTTTTTAATGAATTGCTAAAAAAAAGATACTTTTGTTTTAAATTGGTTAGTAGCTGATTGACTTTCAGCAGTTATAGATACAAAATCTTCCCATTTCCCATCAGCCAATACTAGCTGAACAGGACAACTTCTTCCATTTCTGAAATACAATTCTACCTTTACCATGTAAATTAATTGTCTTTAAATAGTACTATTTAAGGGGAGAGAAAAACTGGAGCTATAAGTGCATCTTATCTCAAGTTTTAAGGACACAGGTATGTGGTATAAAAAGTGGCCACTTGGTAATCAGCCAAGACACTGGGGCTAATATTCTGGCACTTACAGAAAGTACAGTGGGAGTATAATGATCACTGATTTTGATTGGCTGATGTATGAACAGCACTTTCAAGAGGTAAAGTGCATAGTTTTATTGTTATTTATTTTATATGTTAGTCAAAAAGAAAGCATATGACTACAGATGGGACCAATGAGGATACACAAGAAAGTTAAGAATTTTTGTGTAACCTTATGGCTAAAAGACATAGTGACAGGAAATGTACGACCGCTGGGGGATGTGGGAAGAAACAAAAATTGAGGACACTAAAAAATAGTCAGCAATCTTGATTTGTGAGATATATTTTCTGCCTTCTACTTGCTACTCACCTCATGATGTTAAGCACAGACAGCTAAGATTGTGTCTTTAACCATCATCAAATGCCCATATGTTCATCAAAGGTAGATCAGAATTCGGTTCCTGCTCTTGATATGATGCTCCTCACAGTGATGCTTTGAAGGATTGCAGAGAATTTGTCAATGTACCCCAACCTTCTTAAAAAGTGTGAATAGAAAAATGTTCTTTTTACTTTTCTCTTTTGAGCACAGCACTGCAGTAGAAAATTCAGAGTTTCACTATTTGTCCCATTTGGACAGTAGATCACTGTATGACATACTATTAACTGCTTGGGCCTCTGGTGTCTGCTGAGAGAAGGGAAATCACAAATGTACAAAAACTGATAAAAAAATATCAGGCTATCTCTTAAAATGTTTGATTTTTTAATTATTATTTTTAAATTCTTATATTAGCTTATTTAATTTCACCCATTTTACTTGAAACTTGAAAATTAAAACAGTGAAACCAACACAGATATAGTAGTACATGTTTATCAGCATAAAATCAAAGGTCAGAACCAGCATTACATAAAAGATAGTTGTGGACCAGTTAAGCTCTGTTTTGGTCTGGGGTTTTTTCATATAGAGATATGAAAAGTATTATTTAGGACTTACATAAATCTTAAGTAATATTAGCTGCCAAAAAAATAGCTTCACCCAGCTTCATAAATCAATGAAGAAAAATCCTTTAGGATCCTTGGATCCTAAAATCTGTGTTGTGAAATGTTAGAAGACATTAACTCTACTCTATGTGCTGTCCCATCTATTGGAAACAAAAGGAAATTCTAAAATTATTCTATATGTTTATCGGGATTATAATGAAATGTGTACAGCAAAGCTCCATTATGGCAGGTTCCATGAAGTATTGTTCCTGTAGAAAGAATCAAGAAAACCACAAGTCACTTCTATTTAATTCTGATCTAAAATGGTGATTTTACTGAGCTTTCAAGGCTTTTGTACTGATAGCATATCTCAACCTAAGTTAAATGACTTTAAAAAACCAAGATAGACATGTAGTGTTTTATATGAAGTTTTTTTTAAATGCATCCTTAATGAGAACTCTGAATGGTTCACTGCATCTTTAACAAGCTCATAAAAGCTTTAACCCACAGAAAGATAAACTGGTTCAGAGGGAGTTTAGATCATCTTATTTCTCTAAGAACATTTTCCTTGAAACAGGCATCTCTGCATGACATTTTTTCAAATATTTTGAAGACTGCTTAATGATCTCAGTGTATTCCAAGTCTTTAAAGATTGGGATAACTTCTGGGTTTGTTATTTGTTTCCTTAGAGGTTTTGTTTTTCTTATAGTGCTGGCAAACTTTCCTCTCTAGGTGGATAAGTATTTCCCCTAGATCTCTATGACTCACGCTGGGAAAACTTAGAGATCTACAGTTAAACTTTTTTGTTAAAGATCTTTGGTGTCTTCAAAAGCAATTAGTTAATGGGAATTTACAGTTAAAAATATGTCAGGTAAAATTATGTTTATTTTATAATTTCACCATGTTCTTTCTTCGTCAGTTATAGCTGTTTCAATTTTTTTTAGAATTGCTTTCTCTAATCCAATAATTTTGACTTCACAATGCATACTCATGGATGTGAAGATTTCCATGATAATTTTTACTATCTTTGAGTTTTTAAAAGCCAAAACCAAGTTCATTCTCCTGTTGCTCTAAATCTACCAGATATATAGAGAGAAAAAGCATCCTTTTAAGAATCAAATTCTTAGAAGACAAGATTTATCACCTAACTTAGGTAATGAATAAGTACAATGTGAAAAGCTTTCCCCTCGCCCCGTGATTTGAAAGGTTGAATGTGTTAATATATGTGTGAAAAGTAGTGTGATATGATGCCAACAGATTGTAGGAAGTGTAAATAGTGCACTGTGGATTTTTGTTTCCAACAAGCTGTGTAGCGTGTGTCCCGTGATCAGTAACAAAAGTTTCTTCTATGTGAACCCCTGAGGGGTGAAGAAGAACTTGACTAAAGGAGGGGATATTCAAATTGCCTAAGGTTTTCCTGAAGAATTTCACTTAATGTACCTTTTAATCTTAAGTTCCTGCTGTTACTGTTTGTGCTTCCACCCTCAGATCCCTATGAACTGTTCAGGTTACACAGACGGGGAAGAAGATATGATGTCTAGAAAACAGACATGCAAAATACTAGTCAGTAGAGTACTGCTGGTATGCTGAGTGTTCTAGGTTTTTAGTTTTTTTTTCAAATATCTTCACACTAGGTTTTTAAATATAGTTTCAATATCCACCTTGTTGCAGTGCCCCCAAAACTCCCAAGGTACAGAGCTGTAGGCTAATTGCTAACAAATCTGTTCAGAAATGTTACAGAAAGACAAATTAAAGTTAGTTTTGGCATTTTCGAAAAAGTATAGTATGAGGATAACTTATGGTTGGACTAATACAAGTAAACAAGTCTACATTTTCAGGGTTTTTTGACCGTTTTTGTGAAATATTTAAGTGTGTGTATGTAAGAAGCTAGGACTTGCAGCTTCTGCTCATCTTTCATTCACTATGTTACCTTAGAGAGTGGCAGTGAGCAAGCTTTTTCCACTTCTAGAATATGGATATCTGCAAATGTAAAAATGTCTTCTAGATATGAAAAGTTACTAGCTATTTCCTTCTCTAAGTAAGAGGGGCTTTTATAATAAGTCATATAAAATATTGATTGAACATAGAAGACAAAAGTATTACATCAAGTGTAAAAATTTCCCTCACTGAAGGGGCCAGGGGATTTTTTGCATATTTTTCTGGCGTCTTCTGTGTATGTCTATTTGGTGCCTGTACTTAGTTTGTGAACCACACATTATAACCCTGAAAGTCCATAGTCAATAAATAAGATAATTCTCAAAATTTGCCAGTGTAATGACACTTCTAGTGACTCCCTTCAAAGCCTATGAACTGTAGCTGAGAGATTATTTTCCCATTCTCATCTACATTTCCATTTACAAGAATGTAAAATTTCCAAAATTTCTGGGTTTTCTTAATATACTTCTGTATACTGAGGTGTTACTAAACAGCTAAAAAGAAATTGTTCCACTCACTGTCTTGTCTCTTCATGCTGGCATTTGCAAATTATGTCCAGGCTGAATTTCTAAGGTTTAGTCATTAATTGTGTACGACAGTAAAATATTTAGAATATAAGAGACTTCTTTAGAGAAACACCTAAACATTAGTAGAAGAATACAACTTTATCCTCAAAAGAAATTTAGCAGTTTAGAATACTTAGAAAAATTTTATAAAGTTTAAAAGGAGATGTGAGAAAGATCCTTAATTTCTATACATTTCTCAGTGCATTGATAAAGTTATGTCTGTTTTAACACACTCAGCAGGGGCAACTGGGTTTGTCAAGTGTGGTTTCTATGTCATGCTTTTCTCCGCTATTCACCAGTGTTGTTCAAAGCACCAGAATTTTGTTCAAAGCAAATCCTCCTAAGTAATACTGGTTCTGTTTCCACCTTAACCTCTTTGTTTGTTCATGCCATATTATCTTAAGAAATAAAACATTCATTCTAAAACTGCTGTCAAAATTAGGAATTTATCTTTTTAGGGTTTTTTCTTCAAAAGCTCCCAATTTTTCTGATTATCAGTATATTTCCACTTAGACATCCGAGTTTCATCATTCAGAAGAACCATGGAGTCTTAGTTATTTCGCACAGAACTTTCATTCACATAAACTTTTGTTGCACACAACTTTCTTTAACATGGTAGGAGAATATAACTCAAGACAGGAGAAACAATCATTGCTGAAAGACCTCTGAGCAAATAGTGTCCCTTTCCATTAGTCTAGATGTGCTTCTAAGTCCCAATCATTCTACTGACTACTATAGTAAGCCCAAGGGGAACAACTGATGTTTAGCAGGACATAAATGCTTCTTCTTTTTATCCTTTTAAAGATTGTAATATTTATTTACGTAGCAGCTTTTTTTTTTTTTAAATTTATTTTAATCCAAATTAAGACACATGTATTAAGAGCCTTTCACATTCTTCCTGGAGTTTTTTAACTGAACTTTTTGTTCTTAGGGAGATTACAGAACTGCTCTTGTGGTTCTCTTGTAAAAGTATCAGCTAAATACTCTCTCTAGTTCGTATACCTAGAGGCTAGTATATCTATGAGTGTTTCTCAGACTATGGTCCATGAAACAATGATTGCTGATCTGGAGAAAAGGTATATTTTTATGTGTGCAAGAAAGAAGGATTACAAATAAGGAGAAAATGAAAAAGTAGTAGTAATAAAAGGAAGTAAATGTTCAACTAAATTTCTAGGTTGTTCTGTTGTAAATGAAAGCCAATGTAGCTTTCAATGCTACAGAGTTGAATAGGTAAAGTAAATATTTCACTTAAAATGCTAAGAATCCCTCGAGCAGGACATTCATTACATCTCTTAATTTTGATTACTTTTCTAATCAGTATGCATCTCAGAAGTAGACGTAGGATTGATCAGATGAAATGGGCAGTACAAGATTTTAAAAAACCCAATGAAAAACCAAGAACAACATCAAAAAAAGATAAAAGGAACTAGATCACAAGCAGCTTCTTCATTCAACCTCAGATCAGTTTCTCAGCTGCTATACTGAAATCCAACTTAAAGTTTTTTAAGGTAGTATTTCACACCTGATTTGTTCAATATATATGTTTTTCTGCATAGAGTATTCACACACTGTACTTCACATTTAAAAAGGTTGGTATGGGATATCCCAACACACCTGTCCGTTGTTCATTCCACTGGAACTGCAAAAAAGCAAAAGTTCAGCATTTTTGTTTTATACACTGGAGCAACATATGATTTTATGTTTTCCTTCACACATGGAATATTATAGAGAAGCCATTCTTTTATGTATTAAATAGATTTATGTAGTAACTGTGTGAAATGTGTGAAGAACTGTTTCTAAAACATCTTTAAAGTCATCAGAACACATCTCTCTTCAGACTGTCCTTCATACCTCCCACTGTTAAATAGAGCAGGGACTTAGAAATGTCTAGAAAAAGTAACTTAGAAAAGGAAGAATTGAATTAGAAATGGAATCTAAGAGAAGAGAATCTTTTGAAGAGTAAACTTCTTCATACCCTTCTTGCTCTTTTCAATACCATATCCTCAGGTTTTAGAATGCAAGTAGGTTTTAAAAATGCAGAATAAAAACGTCTCTAAAAATCTCTTTTCCACCTGATCATTCCATAATCCGAATTTTCCTTCAGATGTTCCCTATCCATAATTAGAATTCATTTGGAAGTAATTAATTTTTAAGAAAATAAAGTCACAAGCTGCTCATACAACTTTGTAATTTTAAGATCAAAAAGAAAAATAGTTCCCAGGTCTTCTTCTCTGCCAAATCTTTATATCTCCTTCAGTAATACTTGCTTTCTCTAGATTAAATAGCAAAAAATCATTCTGAAAATTATTTATATGCCCTGAAAACCTATTTTCAGTTTGATAATTTTTATTTTCTATTTGTCTTAAGTATAAATATGGCCAAGTAAATCTATCATAGAGTTTAAACTGAACTGGCAATATATCCGGTTTTCACTCCAGCTTATTGATGGATATCAGTGCTTTCCAAAAGGTGGTTTTTTTTTTTTCTTTTTTGCTATTTCAGATGAAGTTCAGATAGAATGTGTGTACAGATTTTTTGTCCTCAAAGTGACATATCCAGGAACTATTTAAACAGAATTGTTATATTTCACTAATAAAGAAACTTTTCATTTCTTCTCAAACATACAAACCACTAGAAATAAGAAATCGGTCCTTGAAAAAGTCAGGAGGAAATAGATTTGCTAAAATCACAATTCTGCTTCTCAGGTAAGCTAAGAACAAGTAGTGCCCCTATAGATGAAAGAGTCCTTTCTCAATAGTGTATTAATCTCAGTAGGAATATTAGGAAAGAGTCCAAGATAGAAGCAATTTCCCCAAAAAAATTCATCTGACATAATTTTATTGCATCAAGCACCAAGTAAGATCATATAAAGATATTTTTTAGTAGTCTAGATGTTCTGCAACAGCTCTGAGAATAGACAAAACCCTAAACTTCACCTTTAGCAAGCAGAACTACAATTTATGGGAATAAGCCTTTTTTTGTTTTGTTTTGTTTTGTTTATTTTTAATTGAGCCTGCAGTTTACCATGATTGGTTGTCAATGCTTTCCTGCAGGTAAAAGGCTGGAAAAGAAGTGTTCTTGAAATAATCTCTGGCAAAATAATATTGCTTGAGAATTTGAGAATAAGAACATTCTGGGCACTGTGCATGTTACTGTCTGATGTATCAGGCAGAAAAAACAGCCCTGGAATTTCTGTTAGGTAGCTTGTAGGATGTTTCAAATCAGTCCCTTTAAATACCTTTCTCTTCATTTAGAGAGACTCTTCATTTGGAGAGGAACTCCTGTTCAAAGGAGATTACTGTGCACCCTGTAGAGGAGATTTTTCCCATGAAAAAGTTAATCATGAAATCAGGGCTGTGTTGTCATACATATGTTGTTTTTTAGCTTTGAAATCCAAATAAATGTTTAATAATCCTACCATCGACTTGTACTAAAGGTTGGGAGAGACTTCTTTGAGACTGAGGGGTATTCTGGATGTGGAATTTTTTTGTTTGTTTATTTGTTGCAGTAGTCAGGGAGAGGCGTTCGGAAGATATCGTGCTGTTACAGAAAGCCAGGCCCCCTGACCCCAAGGAGCCAATAGCACAGAGTGTGTGATGTGAGCAGACGGAAGTGACCTTGTAGACCTGTACTATATAATGCTGTGCTATGAGCCAATAAACGCCATTTGCCGTCAGTCATATTGATGTTTGCGAGCAGATGGACCGAGTGGCCTGGGGTTGGCCACCGTGCTGTTCCTGAGCAGGGCCTCCACACCTGACCCAAAGGCTACAGTTTATTTGTTTTTTAATTAGTTGGGGGCAAGGCAACTGGAAACTTTCACCATGACCCGTTTATAGTCGAAAGATTTCTGAAATGCAAAGTCTTTTAATCTGTGGATTGTTTAGTTTATCGTAATGTTTATCTGTCTTAGGTGTGATCCTTAAAGTTCTCCGTTTGAGGAAATTTAAGAATACCTAGGAAGTAGGCTTCAGGCTAGGCAATTCATTACCAAAATGACATCTCCTCTTTCTATGGATTTCCTTCACTTTTTCCCTGTTATGTTGCATCACCATAGCCCACCAGCACACAAAATCTGTATATGTGCAATAAATCAGTTTTCTACAGCTTGTGCCAGGCATGGCTGAGTTGAGCCTCATTTCTTTGCTAGTGAAAAGGTGTCAATATACAACTCCCTTTTTGCCTCGAAGATAACACCCCCTACCACACAGGGTGGTCATTGCTAATGTAGAGCACTAAATGTTTTTGATAAAAAACACAAGTGGTATAAATTTTAGTCTTATTGAGACCTCTTTGCAGGCTTTGTCTCACCAGTGCCATATTAGGAAAATGTACCAGTACCATGAAAATCAAGAATATCAAATTTTATGTCTTGAAAATAATCCTGCTACAAATAGGACCACATTAACAGTGCATTTTAACTCAAACATTGGTTTAAATAAGATCTTTATTTGAAATATATTGTTCCTTCTCAGTTTAGTGCAGCTGCCACTTTAGTTTGCATAGTGTATTAGAACCCAAAGAAAAAGCAAAATCCAAAGACTTGGAAAAGCTTGCTTAGGTATAACAGATAGTCATGAAATATCAACGAGAACAAAGTACGTATCCAAAGTGGCTTTCCTTGTGTTGCGTTTCAGTAGGGACTTGATTCCATGAACTTTTATTCATAAGAGTGATAGAGACAGCAGATCATGTGTGGTTTGAAGGAATACATTCACAGTGTAAAGTCCTCTTCTTTTCTTTAGAATGGTAGCCAAGTATATACCTTTTTGAGTTTGATGCTGTGATAGATGATCTGCTACTGCATACTTATTTTGTTGTCATCTGACCTTAACACTGCCCTTTTCTGGAGTGGCATCATGTCTGACCAAGTTCATATGTAATTCCAAAAAGTTTCTCACAGCCATCGAGCCTAGTCATATTTTATTGATTTGTTCAAAGAAAGTGATAGCTGAAACTCTGAATTCTCATCTCATAATGGGATTTTAATGCCCAAATATCTGCTTGACCACAGTCAAAGCACACAAAGGAGAACATGAAGAACATTTTAATGTTTGCATTATTCTATCTCATTCTTATGCATTACATGATACTGGACCCAGAATGCACCCTGTCTGTGCCTTATTTTATCATATGTAAATGCAACCAATCTCTTTTCACTATGACTTTGAAAATAGCTTTCCAAAAAGAAACAAGTACATTGAGGGTCATTTTGTAATCAATTCAGTAGATTATGTAGTGTGGCTCATTGTACCCATTAAAAGTGATATTCAAACTAATTATGATATGAATAGGCTTCTGCTTTTTTTATATTAAATTTTTGTGCAGCTTATTTGGATATCATTTGTTTTGCTTTGTTTTCTGAAAAGTGTTTTAAAAGCTAGGCTGAGAAGTAGACTAATTATATGTATTGGGATCCTTTTAAAGGGATAGCATAAATTAATACTATGACAAAATTATTGCTCAAATATTACATTTGTGGTGATCAAAGTGAACTTTTCATGTTTTCAAGTGCTTTTTATTGGTTTTAAATCTCTCATGAAGTTTTGATGGCATACAAGTATGTCAGATTTTTTGTTTATATTATCCTGTTATACAGTGTATCAGCCTCATACTTCTACGACCCTTAACTACTGTTTACTACTTATTTAACTACTACTACTATTTAACACCCTATTAACTACTTATGTCCTGAGTAATTCAACTATTTATTTTATAAAATCCCAAATCCACTGGGGAACAGCAAATATGTTAAACTTACATTTTTTCAAATCCTATAAAATTGCTGGCCATGCAAATGACCAGGGGGATGGAGCATCGCTCATATGAAGACAGACTGTGAGTTGGAGTTTTTAAGCATGGAGAAGAAAAGCAGCCTTTCAGTATTTAAAGGCAGTTTGTTAAAAAAGACTGACTTTTTACATGGGCAGATAGTGATAGGGGAACAGTTTTAAACTGAAAGAGAAGAGATTAGATTAGATATTAGACAGAAATTCTTTACTCAGGAAGTGATGAGGCACTAAAACAGGTTGCCCAGGAAAGTGGTGAATGCCCTGTCCCTGGATGGGGTTGGATGGGGGCCTGGGAAAACTGATTTGGTGGGTGACATCCTGCCCATGGAACTAACTGATCTTTAAGATCCCTTACAACCCTAACCATTCTGTGATTCTATGCATATACCACAGACAGTACCTGAACTGGCAGAATAGGTTTCAAGGGACTCAGTGATAACAAACGAGTAAAATTTATTTGGTTTTTTTTTAAATGTAGATTTTTGACAATTCCTTTTAGACTAGTATGTCGTTCTTTAACCATTATCATCAGTCAGTGGTAAAGTTCTGCAGAACAGATATACAGAGCATATTTTTCTCTATTTTAATATCCACTAGTGTTTAAAAAATATTACTGACAAACTGTTTTCTTTTAATACAGGAACAAAGATAAATATCTGGTTTTATTGCTTTAATGTAAATATTGCTTAATTATCCTGCTCAATAATTTTATTTTTCAAGGTATCATGAGGCTTCTGCAGCATCTACTTTTATAGATAGGATAATCATAGTTGAATATGATATTCAGTTAGTTTTGATCTCCTGTTTCTAAGGAATACATGCTTAGCTCATAACCTTTCAGTTTTAAAAAAAATAAATTGAGATTTTTTTATCAAAATTCTTTTGAAATTAACACTTTCCTCTTGCTTAAATAACTTGTTTGCAGACGGTAAAGATTTTAATATCTACAGTTTTGGCTCTAAAATCTTCTGCTTGTTTCATCTTGTTTTTTAAAACCCACACACCAAATTCTTTTCTACAATTTTAGGGTATGGACTAATAAACAAGTAAGCCTTTCTCACTTTTTGTTTTTGTGATGGTCTGATCATTATTCATATTCTGTTTAAAGATAATTCAAATCTTACTTTTAACAGCTAGTAAAGCTGAAATACATGCCAGAAGCAATCATGATTTTTTTGGCGTCATGTGCCACAGCAGAGCTGGGATTAGTGCACAGGTATTATAATTTCACATTTCTAGCTTGAGCTGTCATTGGCCAACTGCAATAGTGGGTAGAAAATATAGCCCATTACTGCCTTAGTGCACTTTCCTGAGAATTTAAACAGCAGCAATGTCAAGCACAATGACCTATTCCATTTCTTAAAATGTTTCTTATTCACACCTACTTACTGGCTAAGTCTGATGATGGGAAATTGCTACAAGTAAAGAAAATAGCAATCTGTTTTTGAAATGCAGCTGTAACAAGAGCGGCAAGTAGACCAAAACAAAACTCTGCATTATGTAATCTCTAGACTTGTAATTTTGTGGTCCATTCTCTGATGACCCTATCACTCCACTATCTTACTGCTGCATTTGAAATGGCAAATAAATGACATCTCATTTCCCATCAAACTCCCAAATGTCCTGAAGGAAAAATTTCAATCTCTATACCATTTCTGTTGTCATTTTTAAAACTGTGTTAACAATAAATGTTTTAGAGGGATCTAGTTCTTTCTAAGAAGCATTCCTTAAAGGTCCTAGCCTTCACTTTGACATGTTCACATAGAATATATGGTTTTATCTCAGTGTTTCAGTAAATTGAGGAGTGAGTATCAGGAATGTATGCTTATCAGATTTTGAAACTCATTTTATATGATTTCCTAAAGTTTTGTCATTTACAAATTGAAAGTGTTGGCAACAAAAATACTTTTAAGTATGAAGTAAAATAATGCCAACTTCATGTGAACTAATGTCATTAATTTCTCACAAGATGCTGTTCAGCATAATATAAAGTAATAGTGCTTTACATGTTACTTGCAGTAAAGCACACTGTCACAGAAAAATTGGTTCCAAGCTTTGTTTTCTGTCTATTATGTGATATATATTGAACTATCCAGCAGAAATCATTGACCTTTAAACCCAGATGACTGTATATTAAAATTCACATTGTTTCTGGTCTTGTGTATCAGTCCAACAGAAGGGTAAACCGTACTCTCAGCATGCTGCTAGTTCCAGAGTGAGGCTTAAGACATACTTCTATGACCTCCACATAAAGGTGTCATGCTTCTTGCTGGTTAGTTCTGACAGCATGTAGTGGCTGTGTTCAAACCATGCACTGGTTCTTCAGGCTTAGGTGTTGAGCAGATCCTGGTTTAAGTTGGATTTACATCACATTAGATTTAGGATGAGTTACATACAAAGTTATCCAGCTCTATTGAACTGGAAGCACTTCTGGAAATGCAGAGAAGTGTACCTTTTCCTGTATATTGCTGCAAGAAAAAGTGGAAATTGCCGTAATCTCTCAGACAATAAAGAGAGAAATGAAATGTAATCAAGTCTGACACTTAAGCCTATTAATTTCACTGAATTTGTTATTAAACTCTTAAGTTATATCAAATTCTTTTCTATTTTACCCTTTCTCCCTTCCATGGTGAATACTAAGTATCAAAATTAATAATAGCTTTTTCACTCTGCAAAACCCTTGCAGAAATTAAATCAAAGACAGAACATTTTCTAGTAGACAGAAATCTGCGTCATGACTCTAACTGAGATTTTGGTAGAAGTCTCTGTAGAAAACCAAACAAGTTCCCATAATGAACAGTTCTGTCTACTTAGCATTACAGTGGCAAATTGACACACAAAAAATCTTACTTGATATGAGGCATAAAAAAAAAAAATTAGTTCTCTGCCTATTTGTATTTGATCTGTGAAAATCTTCAGTCAAAATGATGCCACATTCCCAATTTCAGTCACCTTTCCTATATATTAAAAAATAAACTGTAAAAAATAGAAAGAAGGTAACTTGTTACGTCATACTGAAAAGACAAGCAATTTCACCTTTGAGTGGCTTTATAATATCACAATATATGATCCTCATGAGCAGCTGGTGTTTTCTGACCATCTGAGATCAAAAATATATGTTTAAATAAAAATTATTAAATATATATATATATAAAATATATATGCAACTCATAAAACAGTGAAACTCCATATAGATACATACATATTCAAAGTGCAAAGCCTGAAGAAAAATCAATTGATAAGGTATCTAATAAGCCTCACTTGTTTAAAATAATTTACTTTTCCTCTTCAGCCATGCAGCAGTTGTATTCTTGCCCCATTACTGCCAACACAAAACAGGACTAATGCATTTAAATAGTTACTAGGGGAACAATATTGCCTCTGTATGTAATCTTTAACAGTCATAGCAACAAATGTTGATGGAATTTATAGTAGGTCAAAATGTTTCTTGAGATGTATAGCATGTTCCTAAATTAAATTAATTTGCAAGAGTAAATAACGTGTACTATGCTTACTTTTTGTGTTAAGCTACTTTTAATCTACCACAGCAAGACTAGTACTCATTAATACCTCTCCCTTTTTTAAGTTTATAGCTTATTTATTTATAAATGATTCCCAAATATCATGTCTTCTTAGTACAAAACAATATCCTGTAAAGACATAAAAATGGTGCAGACTCACCTGTTTCTTGCTTCTAGTTAATGTTAGAATGTCCAAGAGCTGCTTTTTGAAAGTGTTTTGAACTAGCAGCAGAACTTGAAATATTGTACCATTTCTCTCTAATAGAATATTTTGACAGCTCAATTTAACGTCTTCAAAACTCTGCAACAGACTTGGAGACAGGGACTATAGAGGCAGTGTGTTTTGTGTGTCAGTGATAGTGATGATCTTTCTGGGGGAAAAAAAAAAAGTACTAAAGATAAAAATTTCACAATGTTGATGCCAAAAAATATACTGATTGTGAGTCATTTTTAACCTTTGCAAGCATTTTTAAATATAATTTCTGCCACCTAATAGATTTTTTTTTAAAGATTTTTATTAAAATCTCACTTTCTGGCCAAAAATATTACTCAATTTTGACTGGCTGTACTGATGTTTAAGAATCTCTTTTTAATGTAAGCCAGTCTATTTTTATGAGCAATTGAAAGGATCTATCTTCAGTGGCTACTGTAAGAGCATCATTTGTGTGAAAACTTTGGTCAATGAAGTAACAGTCTTCAGACATTAGTCAAATAATGATGATTCCGTGCTGGTAAGAATTAAAATAGTGTTTCTATAGCACTTGCATCTATAACAACATTTTAAAAAATAGTTAAAAGAAGTAATATCCTGATGTCATAAAACTAGAAAGGTTTTTGTGTTTACTCTGCTCTGTGGCTACTTTCTGCAACTGCTTCATGCACACCAAAATAAACTTCATTTCTACATGGCATAGCATGAAAGCTAAGCATTAACAACAGCAACAACAACAAAATCATAAATAACTTAACACTCTGATTTATTTATATTTTCTCATCTAGAAGTACTTTTTGTGGTCTATCAAGATTATGCCAGGGACAAATATGACACTGTGTCAAAATTACAGTAAATTAGCTATGCAGCCAGATACCTGCATGATTATGCAGATAGAGGTACTATTACCTTATCAGTCAAAACCACTGGCAGAACGCTAGGGAGACAGATTTCAATAAAGGAGATATATTCTATGTCAGTGAGGCTGACATTAATAATTTATGATTAATCAGTTTATGGAAACATATTAACAGCTGAAGGCTGTGGAGAGCAAGATGGATGCCTTGCCTCCACTTTCATCATTCTTTCCCTCCTACCTGACTTAATTTTTTTGTGATTAAAAGCTATGTAGAGGACTCAGTTCATCAAAAGAGAACAGATTAGCTTATAAAAGAAGCATACGGAAGTGTTGAGTTGGGGGTGAAGTGATGAGAAATCATCTGACTTCCTAAAGTAGGATTGGAGCTGAGTTGGTGTCAAATTTGCCTTTTAGGGTCCCCACAACCAGGCCTATATCAGGACATGTTAATAATAAGAGATGAATCAGTATCACAGCTGGGCTTTAGCTGGGAAGCATAAAATACCAAAAGTTTAAATATTAGCATATTCCAACATAAACATCCAATAAAAAGGCAATGTTCCCTCATGAAGAATTGCTACAAATGCATCTTTTTCTTGGACCCCTGCATAAAATATTTAAGAAAATGTTAAGTGAAAACCTGTGAATACAATCTGTAATTCAGAGAAAGGAAGATCTACTCTTGAGAAAGTCCTAAACCTTACTGTGCTGAGTCTCTGAAATGCTTCTGCAAGTTCTTAAAATCTGTGTGTAAAACCATTAATTAGACCCAATTGGAGCTTGATAGCAGGAGTCTCTAAGGCTAGAACAACACATTGGCTCAAAAAAGGTTGATCTTCCAGCATAGCTTGCTTTGAGAAATCTAACAAAATTATCTCTGCAGAGAGGACACGTGATAGAACAATGCCAACTTTGAGCATCTAATGGGACTTTCCCAGATTCTTCTGAAATTAGCTGTGAGCTAATTCAGTTTTGCATGTTGCAAAGCTCAGGTTTCAGGGGGGAAAAAACAAAAAACCCCAAAAAACCAGAAACAAAACAACAAAACCAAACCAAAAGAGAAAAAAGCCCCCGCAAAAAATTGGAGCAAAAAGTAATGTTTTCATGTATATAGGCTTCCTGGAATTTAGCTAAGCATAATTTTCTCTTTAATCAGAGGAATGCGTAATGCTAATAAAAGTTCTATCACCAAAAAATGAGTTTTCCCCTTTAGTATTTGGTAGAGTTAAACTTCATGATACTGTAATCTTTTGGTTTTTTTCAAAACTTGACCTTTTAGTTATGCATCTTCCTTAGATATTTTGTGTCTAGCAATACACATCACTATAGAGTGTCAGAAGAGTGAAAGACATCAAAGTGCAATAAGTGAGAGTTGAAACACAGATATGCTAGCATCAGAATGTGCATTTCATTATACTCCTCTGCTTTGCCATTTTAATATTTCAAAGTCCTAATTTATGCTTTGCGGTTTTAACTTGCGTATAGTTTATTGCTATTAAGCCCCAGAGACTCTGAGTGTCTTAAAACATGTATTAATAGAATCGGATGTAATTAAATTGAGCCACATTGCAATGCGGAATGTTTCTGGAACCATCAGTGACAAAAGTAATTGATAAATCAACCACTAATTGACTTGAGATAATGAAAGTACTTTTAAGGTGCAGTGAGACTGCCACCTAATTGGCTTTGTAGACAAAGAAGAGAGATTATCTTTACTACAAGATTTCTGGGTAAGATTTTGGTTTAAACAAAATCAGATAAATTTGCAATTTATTTTTACAAAGGTAAATGACACAGATGATGATTCTGTCTTTGAACAGCGACAACCTTAGCAACATTCAGACTGAGAATTTTATTTTCTGATTCAGTCATGTATAGCAACAGGTGCAGTTATATGAGATATTATGACCTTTGGAAGAACTTATATATCCTCTTCAGAGGCAATCTACAAAATGTGACCATTTCAGAATTTCCTAAACAAGCTTTCATCTTTTCACTTATAATACTTTCCTGGAATCCCTTCTTCAGATAAGATATTCCATGATTACAAGATGATTTAATTTGTATGTGACTGTCTACTCATTGTTGAGACAGATCTTGCTTATTGTTAATTCTAGGAATGTTAAAATTAATGACAACACAACTTTTTATACATTTGAGGTTATATACATCAGGTTTCAGCTGATTCTTTGGAAACCATTTAGAACTGAAGGGATATGTGCAGATACAACGTTTATGTGGTTCCCACTTCAGCGACTGAAAGTGTCAAATGTCCTTATTACTGTTTCTCAATACCGAAACTACTATTTTCCTCAAGGATCCGCTGAAAATATCTCAAGTTTAATTTAAAACAGACTATTTCTGACAGTAAATTGAGATGTTTATTCTTGCTTAGTCCTCAAAATGGATTTATTTTAGAGCAGGCTTGACTTTCAGAAAGCAACTGCCTCCAGCCAATGAGAATGAGAAAGACCTCAGGCTGTGCTGCTCTGGAGGACTGTCTTCCTCTGATCTCCAGAAAGACCATATCCCAATGTTAGAGCACTTGCTCCAAATAATTCACGACTCTGAGGGCTCTTTCATTTCCTGATTATTCATTTCTAAGTAAACTGCTTTATCCTTCAATGCGAGTCACTCCATGCTTGAGATCCTTCTATCCTTTTCTGTTTCTTGAATGCATGTTAAAAGCTTTGTTACAAAGAGAATAGCAATCAGTTGTTTTCAAAGTGTAATTTAACAAGTGTAATTTGATTTAATTTATAAAAAGTGTAATTGAGATGAGATTTGAGAGAATCATTTCTGATATATGCTCTTATGCTCATGTAACCTATCCAAACACTGCAACCCATATCTTGGAAATATTTTAAAAGACAGGTTTGACAAACATTTTTCACACATGGTTTAGCTACATTAGGATTATTTCAAAGCCTGTAAAAGTAAAAGTATGACCTAGGAATTTATTCAGGAGATCCTTTCAGTCCTATAGCAATGAATACATATATGATACATTACTTTCTCACCAAATTAAATCTCTCTGCAAAGTCCATAAAATAAGTCCACACAAGTAAAAATTTCTTTTACAAAAGTGCCAATATCCTTAGGCAAATATTGGACCTACACTACAGGCTCAGCTAAGGATTATGTTTGAAGGAGAGAAATCAAATCAAGTAAAATTTAAATGCCAAAAGCCATTACTCTTTCCATAACTATGTAACCCATATCTCAGATGATTTCGCTATATTGTATTAATTCCACTATCAAGCTACAAATTTCTCTTTGATTTTATAATTTTTTCCTCTAATAATACATTTGTCTGAGGGTGCTTGCCTCATACTAATTTATTCCATACAGATTGTCTTTGCATGTCATGATAAACTTCCAAAACCCTGGAATTAATTAATTAAGATCCTGCTGTGGTTTCACCCCAGGCAGACACCAAGCCCCCCACAGCCTCTCAATCACTCCCCCACCAGCAGGATCAGGGAGAGAATTGTAAGGATAAAAGCCAGAAAACTTGTGGGTTGAGATAAATACAGTTTAAGTAGAGAAAGCAAAACTCTGCATGCAAGCAAAGCAAAACAAAGAATTAATTCACTGTTTCCTGTGGGCAGGCAGGTGTTGAGCCATTTCCAGGAGAGCAGGGATCCATCAGGAGTAACGATTACTTGGGAAGACCAAAAACCATCACTTCCAACCTCTTTCTCCAGCTTCTTTCCCCCACTTTATATATTGAGCATGATGTGGTATGGTCTGGAATATCCCTTTGGTCAGTTTGGGTCACCTGTCCTGGCTATATCTCCTCCCAACCTCCCATGCACTACCTAGCCAATGTGGCAGTATGAGAAGCGGAAAAGGATTTGTGTGACTCCATGTAAGCCCTGCTCAGCAATAACAAAAACATCTCTATCTTATCAACCCTGCGTTAAGCACAAAGCCAAAACATAGCCACATACCAGCCACTGCGAAGAAAGCTACCTATCCCAGCCAAAACCAGCACAACTCCTAACTACAAATTATTGATCCCATTTTCAAGTGAAAGTCCAAAAATTTTATTTTTCTAGTTTGAAGTCAAAATTTAACACTGGATATCTTTACTTAAAGATTCCATTGCTTCTGGTTCATCTATTTCTATGTGAAATGTGAGGTCCTTGCCTTGCTTCTCTCTCCTTCTCTTTTCTTTCTTTTTCACCATCTTCCCACTTTCTCTCTCAGGTTCCCATCCTCACTTTTCCTTATCTTTACATGGAAAAGAAAGAGAACATTGACTGCATAAAATTCAGTCTGATGCGGTTATATGTGAAAGGTAGAAAAGACATACCAGTGGACTTTTTCTGTTCCCTTTTAAAAAAAATGGTGTGACTTCTGAAGGCTTTTATTGTTTTCTGTATTTCCCAGCATGGGGGAAGATAAAAATCATCCTGATGTTGTGTGATTTTTTCCTTTAAAAGTTCTTGTTTTCTATGTTTAGGAAGTGATATGTTGGGGCAGCATGAGTCATATACTCTTTTATTACTCCTTACAAAATTTATTGTAATTTTTGGGTTTATGTGTAGTAATCTTATTATTTCATATCTATGTATTACAGTGATCCTTTGTTTAACTAAGACCTGCATTCTGATTAGTACTTTCCTAATACTTTTAAAGGCGCAGAGGTCAATGAAAGAATTTGTACTGATTTCAGAAAATTGAGTCAGGACTTAAAGATACTACTAAAATCGTTTTTGGGTTATGTGACTCATTCTGTCTCTGAGACTGTTCCTTAATGCCTCTAATTTGATAAGTCTGCCATGCCACAGTTGAAATTGAGAAGTGAAAAGCAGCTGTCACAGATGGATTGAGCAATATTCTCAGCTGATCTGAGAATTGATGTAATTACATTAATTTCACAAAGTAATACAAATTTACCCTTGAAAGGATATAAAAATTCTACTTAGAGGACAGTATTTAAATCAGCCAATCCATTCTACATTTTAATTACTTTATTTTTCATCTTTAGGTTCTTTCACTATCTACATCATCAGAATATTCCAGTGCTTCATTTCCTGGACCAGTGATTGGATTAAGAGTAATATCTAAAATCTGAATAAGTAAATATCTAGACAAATTATGTTATGTCAATAAGCGAGGAGCAGTACTTTTAAGGAACCAGTTTTGATATAGTTTCCTTTCACCAAAAACCCACCCTCACCTCTAGTCATGCCATACTCATGCTTAAGAATATTATTGGCTTCAACACTGGTGTGAAAGCTCTGTCAAAAAGTCAGCTGTGAGTAGTCATTGTTATTTGCCACTGTTCTTCCTGAGCATGGCATTAGCTATATATGTGTTTGATGCTTCTTTTCTTGAGTAGGATAAAACTTGACTGCAAAAGGTACAGTCTTTGGCAAGGTCTTCCATAACTACAGAACAATGAGGCACTTCCCTGCAGGCAGGAGTGTTGTGGACAGACAAGTAAATTATTTGTTCTCATTTGTGTTTACACATTGACCTGTTACATCCTTGCCTGCAACTGGGCAGCTCAGGAGTCCATTACTGAAAATTAATGCTTGTTTGTGTTTGCCTGTAGACAACAGCGTCACTTTGTTCCATATTCAAATGAAAAAGAATATGGATATCCTCAACCTCCACCACAGGTTCAAATACCAAAGCCATTGATTATATGATATCAAGCCTTAAGGTCTTTACCTTCATTTACTACACACAAGTTTGACTCCTTTATGGCTGATTCCTTCACTTAAATAAACACAGTTATTGGTTCTGAGTGATGTTTGCCTCAGGTGGTGGTCTTTTCACTTTTAATCTATGGAACATTACACTTAATCTTCAGCACAATTAATAAGCACTGTTAATGATCTCTTGTCACATTACTTTTACTAATACAATTTTAAGCAGCAAATTGAGCTATTCACCACAACTGACTAAAGACATGCTGAAAAATGCAGATGACCAATGCCAATTACAAATTTCCTTTTGTCTCACTCATCTGGAATAGATTCCTTAGATGGGTTAAGAACTAATTTTAAAATCTTGGAAAATACCATTGTAGCACTCATTTCTCTAGTATTGGAGCCACACATTGTGATGTTGATTTTTAAAGAAGACATATTTCAGTTTTGTAATTCGTATCTACAAATAAATGTGAACGTGGTATGTTGTCAGGACTTAAAGAATATAGTTAATTGTTTCAAAACACTGTCAAAGAAGGAAATTCCCATAAGATAAGCCACAACAACAGAAACTTGTGATAAGAGAAGATGGCAACAACAGGAACCATGCCTGGTAAGGCATATCTGGGTAACCTACCTGAACAAAGATTCCCACTGTGGAAAACTGAGAAAGAAAAGCATTAATTCCAGACCTAAACAAAAGTAAAGCTTTGAAATTAATGCACCAGACAAAAATTCCACTCTGACAGCCATAGGAAAGAAAACAACTGCTTACACCCATGTCATCCCAAGTTGTGGGAACATCTGAGATGCCCTGAGAATATCCAGGACTTGGACTGTATAAAAGTGGTACCCAAGAACCACAACTTTGGGATGATCCCCACCAAGAAGACTAGAAGAAAGCAGGACTGATGAGATGCCATCGGAACTGGTGTTATCTTTCACATTCTTTCTCTCTCTCCTCCTATTTCTATCTCTATCTACTACACATTTACTGTTAAACAAAATCTGTACTGTTGATTTTGGCATATGGTCTCATTCACACCTTAATTCAGGCAGAGGCACCTTTTATTAATCATATCTTAACATATGTGCAGCTGTGAATACCTTTCGTGATCACAAATGTGAACAAGTACTAAACAAGTACTAAAAAAGTCCTTCTATGATAGGAAAAATCAAGTAGAAGGAAAGGATGCTCTACAGAGGAACCTGGACACACCTGAGAAGTGGACCCACAAGAACCTCATGAAGTTTAACATGAATGGGATTTATTAAAAAGAGGGAGAGCAAATTTTAATCTGGCCAGATAGTAATAGGACAAGGTGAAATGATTTTAAAAGAGGAAAGATTCAGATTAGATGTTAGGAAGAAGTTCTTTACTTTAGAGGGTTGCCTAGAAAGTTGTGGATGCTTCATTGTTGGAAATGTTCAAGGTCAGGTTGCACGGGGCCCTGAGCAACCTGATCTAGCAAGTGGCATCTCTGCCCATGAAATTAGATATCTTTAAGGTCCCTTTCAACTTAAGTCTTTCTATGATTCTGTGACAAATCAGAGTTTTAGTCTGTGCATGGAAAATGCATGTAGAAAATCTCAGTTCCATGACTCTAAAAATGTTCAAATAAGGGAGAAACTTTTCTGCAATATGACATTCTGGAATAGAAATAGTTGAGAATCTGATTCTTCTCACACATGTATTTTCCAGTATAATTTGTGTGTTTCCAGTGAGGGGACTGAAGAGAATATTAGCAGAGGGAGTTTTCTGTTACATATACTAAATGTTAACAAGTTATTGTTTCTTACATTTGTATTTAAACTGTTCAGTACTACAGTAATATAATGTTCTTCATACTTTTCTATATAATGTAGTACTCATTTTATCCATTGTTCATGTGACACTTTCCAGCTGACTGATGTGTCTAGTGATTATAATGGATGGCTGTCAAATTGAACCAACATTTATTTCCTGGTGAATGTGACAAACTATGCAAAAAATCTTTTGCTTGATTGGTGTTGACTTTAAGAGATCTGCTCAGTGAACTGCTCCATCAGTACTCTAAATCGCTCTTTGATCATCATTGCTCCCTCTCTGGAATCCTGCTGACAGAAGACCTCTGTCCGTAAGAGGTTATGTGTACAATGCATATCCAAGTCATTGTTAAAAGTTCTAATTCATCTACTCGAATTGGAAAAGTCATGTAAGATACACAGACTTTTCACTGAATCTGAAAACTGTGAAAAGGTCTCAGGGTTACCGTTTTGGGGCACATGGCTTTGTTTCCGGTTTTAAGTTTGAAAGGGGACTCTCTGACCCATTTAAAAATAGATCTTTTTCAAAACAGGAGGAGAATATTCACCATTGTGAATCACTCTCCTTGTAAGACTAAGGTTCAAGCATCTTTTATGACGCATTGGTTTTAGAAGTGTTTGTCACCCATTAAAGTAGAGACTATTTTTCTCATTTTTCTAACGGGAAGTCAATAGTAGATTAATGATTAAATACAAATGAAAGCCCTACGGCTGTCTCCTCTTCTCCAACACATCTATGATGTCTTCTTAGCACCGGGTGATCAAATTTCCCTGTTCCCTTATATCTATAACTGTAACTTACAGTTAAAGGCCAGAGATGTAAATGAAGTCTGTATTTATGACATTTTCAAGCTTATTTTGTAAAGCTACTGAGGTAGAAAAATTAACCTCAGCCAAATTCTGAATCCTGAACTTCGAATTTTCTAGGTTGTTTTTTTTGGTTTGTTTTTTTTTTTTTTTTTTTTTTTCAGTTCTGTAGATTTAATAGTCTCTGCCAGATTAAGGCAGAAAAAACACCAACAAAATCATGGACAAACTTAAAAGTCAGTTATAATTTCCTGTTTACTATAAGATACTGACAAAGTGATGACTGAGTTCTTTTCTTAACTACTAAAAAATTATGAGTGTAACCCACACAATATTTCTTCTGTATATGTTTATTAAATTCAGACTTCAACTGCTAAAAATTAACCACTGAAACAGCAGGAAGATATGAATGAATTCTAAAGTGCTTTTACCCAGAAGAATGATTCATTTGTCTATATTGCCAATTAGTTATTGTAGTCTCCTATCATAGACATCTCACATTTATTCACTAATCTTTATCTGTTAATTACCTGAATGGCAGGAAAATGTTTGCACACATGTGAACCCTGCCATGCTCAAAAATCAAAGAGCAGTAGCTGTTACGGGATATTTCTGAACTGATTCTTGCAATTAGCTCCCTGAAATTTGTCCCTTATGAAAATATAGTTTTTTCAGCATGAGAAATAAGAATTAAAGTTGTGAGCCACTGGTATGTCCATAGGTATCTCAGTTCCATAGAGGGCAAATAAAAGTAACACATCACCTGAAGGGTTCTGACCTTTTTATTGGTGAAATTGATCTTCTGTGTGTTGCCCTAGCAGTTCATGTCAATGTATATTTTATGCTAACTAGACCACTTATCCTTTTAGGATGAAAAAAAGAAGAATTTTAACACATACTACAGTAGCCCCCTGAGGAAATAATCTGAACTGTTCAATACTGTGTAGTAGAGAATTTTCCTCAAGTGTGAGACAGAAGAATCTTAATTTATCAACACTATGTCTCTCTGTAGAAAACGAAATTTAAGATCTGCTGTGAGGAAAGCCTTAACATAAATCTCAAAAATAAATGGACATTCTGAATCCATGTACCTTCTTTACATGCGGATGTGTAATTTTCCAAATTTTGCCTAATTTGAAAAGGAAGGGAGGGAGTCATTCTTCTGGTCATGAAAGAAGGTCTTGTGTTTTGGGTTTTCCATATAAAGTAGCAAATGATGGTGGCAAACTAGACAAACAAAAATGTTAAATGTTACAGTCAAACAATATGTTATTTGTCAGCTGGAATAAAGGAGAAAAATACGACAAAACAAATCAAAATCAAAAAGCATAGAAAGCCAAAATAAGGAAATAAAAATCACGGCAAATATGTAAGAGTTTTTCATATTTACACTTCTTATTCAAAAATTCATCTGTGATGATATCAGATTCCTCACTCTGGCTATTACATATATTTGACATTTCACATTTTCTAATATTATTATTATATGGCTCAAAACAACTTGTAGGTCATTGAGTTGAAGGGAATTTGGTTCTTACATTTGAATCACATCAGATTAAAAATAAGATAGAAGTCTAACTAGAAAGCACTGCTGTGGGCTAATGACAAAAGGTGTCATTTTTTTTTGATACTTATAAATTAAAGTGGTTTGGTTTCTTATCTTTACATCTCTTTTTGATAACTTTCATGAATCTTTAAGGCCACCTCTGCAGTACTTTTAAATACTGTCCAAAATGGAAATGTTTTAAGAAAATTCAGCTTGAAAACTCACAGATTATCATAATTTATTCTAAATTCTGCAGCATCAAATTTCGGAAAACATTTTTAAATGTACTGTCTTGTTCTGAGCCTTTTGTAAACAATTCTTAACTTATGTATAGCACTCATTATCTCATAAATTCACAGTACATTAATTGAGCTTAACAACATTCTACTGAGTCAAATAATTTTTGATACATCAGTAAAATATTTTTACAAGGGGCTATGATATGATCAGATTCCTCCAGCAAGTCAGTAATGAGAGTGGATATAAGTATGGTGTAGTTCAGATTCTTAGGGTCTTTGCATATTTCCCTCTCATTTTAATAATTTTGAAGCATTTTTACATCATAGGAAAACAAAGGAAGCTTTATTCCATTTTAGAAATGCAAAAAAAGTCACTGTGAATTTGTACTGGACTGCAGCTGCAGAGGCTCCTGCCAGGAATGCTTGGTAACATGTGAATTGTCCCCAGCCTGAGAAATTGAAAGAGACATTAATAGTCTAGTCACTGATTTTAGATCAGTATAAAGATGCAAAAGAAAATTTAATTAAAAAAAAAAAAAGTGTAATTCTGGGTAAAAGACATTGTGTGCTTCATCAGAAGGCATATGTGGGTGTCTTAGGGTGAAAAAGAGCAACAAAAGATTAACAGAAGGGAATAGAAAAGGAAGTACATTGATAATCTTCAGAAATTAAAAAATGAAAATTGGGAAACAATATAAGTTAAAATTTTAATAGTAAATATTTAAAAGACAAGGAATGAAACCTGCACTGCTGTGTTAAGTCTGCACAAGAGTCTACACATTTTTTTTAGCAAAATATTAAGCCTTTCAGTTATGTGCAAATGAACTCTCCCTGCTATAGAACAGTTTGAAAACTATGATTTTACACAAGCTATCCAGAATAGGAAAAATATGCACTTGTATTAACACTTGTTAACAAATTAAATGGGCAGGCATGTGATATTCAGGGATCACTTAAAATTTACATCATTAAAAATGTCAGAGGCATTTACTGACTTCATTAAAGGAGTGATGACTCTGGATTGAAATTAATGACCAATTTTTTTTTTTCTTTGTAGTCCTATGGCAGTAGCTGGTGCCTAACAGAATCCCCCTTATGAGTAATAAAAAGTTCCTACATAAACTAAACTCATCTTTTGAAAGTTTATAGCAGGAAGCATCACTGCAAATAGAACCGTTTTGATATTTCCTGATAATTGGCTTGAATTTATTATAGCTGTATATGTCACAGCTGGAAGATGTTTTGGCTTTTTGTGGTTTAACCCCAGCTGGCAACTAAATACCACATAGCTGCTCATTCACTTCCTTCTTCTGCCAGCTGGATAACAGCTAGACTTGGAAAGAAAAGGATACATCATGAGTTGAGATAGAAACAGTTTAATAATTGCAATCAAGTAAAATATAACAGCAACAACACCAGTATGATCTTAATGATCTCAAAGGTTTCTTCCAACCTTGATTATTCTTATTCTAATAAGAATAATGAGCAAGGAAAAAAAACCAAAAAACCAGCAAGAACAAGACATACATAATGTAGTTGCTCACCACCTACTGCCCAATGACCAGTCTGACCCTGAGAGGGGAAAGGATGCTCCTGGAGAAATAGTTTATGTACTGAGAATGTCATTCTGTGGTAAGGAACATCCCTTTGGCCAATTCAAATCAGCTGTCCTGGCTGTGCTCCTTCACAGCTTCTTGTGCACCTCTTCACTGGCAGAGCATGGGAATCATTCCCATAAGTAATAATATTTCATAATAATAAAATAAATTCAGTATATTTTGCTTCTCTAGCAAATGACCAGGCTTCTTGTTCATATTGTTGTTACCTAGATAGTCCTTTTTGACCACTTTTTTCAACTCCAATAAAAATACACCCTTATCTCTCAGAATCCAACTGTTGGATCCATTTCCTTTTCCTCAGTGAAAGGCTACTCAAACAACAAGAACTAGTAGCGACGCTATTCTTTGCTTTTTTACTATCTGATAGTAACTAATTTGAAGTAGTATAGATACTGCAAAACATACTTAACTGGGGTTTTGCTTTAACTTCAACTTTAGCTTCAACTTAAGCTAAAGGAAGCTACCAGTAGCTAACACCAGCTATAAATGCTTTGGTTGCAGCACTAGAAATTATCCTATTGTAAAAATACTAGGTTGGCTGAACTCCTCTGCTTCAAAAAAAAAAAAAAAAAGAAAAAAATCATTCTTGACTGGTTCTGAGCAAGTACTGCAAAATTTGTAGGGGTTCAGAAATGCTTTTCTAGCCAGAACGTCTCACTATTTTGCCTGGCCTAATTGAAGCAGACTCTTTTCAGAAAATACAGCTCTTCTTCCTGTATCTCACTATATATAGGGGCTTTATTTTAAATATATTCTCTTCTGTGGTATATATATGCTTTTTATAGTTTTAGTTCTCATGTCAAACTTTTGAGGGAATAGAAAGTGTGGCAAAATGCACTAGGAAATCATTCTCTAATTCCAATAATTTTGTCATTCCTGGAAAATCTGTCTATCTACACCTACAGTTTATTGCCTTTTGTTTTTGTTGAAGTGAGCCTAGAACAGCTACAGAAGAGAATAAGAAGGCAAATATGACAAAACCTAAAAAATACAGATCAATCAAAACAAGAAATAAAAACTGTAATAGAGACAAAACCCAGTAAAGGTTGAGGCTAGAGACATGGTTTTCAAACCCTAACCATATAAGTGACATGGTATAGGTGCCAAAATTCTTCCACAGCCTAAGTTTGACTTTCTTATTAAATGGAATTAGAAATTTGAGTCTATAATTTCATCCCTGAACTTTGTCTTCCTTTCTAATACTCCATTTTTTTAGTTTCCCAGTTTCGTTTCTTTCTCATTGAAAAGTGTTTCCTCCATCAAAATGAATGTTATAAAATCTGTCCAAATTAACTGGCAGGTAGCCAGTTAGTAGGTAACACGTAACAAGTTTCTGTAGGAAGTTTGACATCAGATCTTTTGACCAGGGATATACTAAGAGGGAGGAGTTTTCTCTGACTCCCAAGGAGCAGAATTTCAGTGACAGTCCATCATTGAAACCTATCAGAGGGAGAGGTGACACTGGTGTGGGGAACAGCTACAGGCACATTTGACAGTAGTTTATATGGAAAACTTTTTTCCTGTGGCCTCAGTCAGAATGTCTTCTCCTAGGTCTTGCAAGAGGCAGACATGACCTGTGTCTTGCTTTGTTTGTGTCCAAAGAAAGACGAGTCTGTTTTCAGCCTCTCTGCATGGACCAGTAAAAGCAAGGCATCCTGAGGAGTGAGCAGTGTGAGGAACACCTTGAATGGCCTGGCAAAGAGGATCCTGCTTCTGGTGTCAAAGTACTAAGATTCTTGGTAAGGAGATGGGGCTTGAAGAACAAGGCAAAAAAATTATGGGTATTAATTGAGCAATCATGAGAGTGAACCTGTGCAATTATTAAGATTCTAAGTGACATCCAGAAACCACAAAACAATCATCTTGAAGAACATCAGTATGACTGAGTATTGTGCTTTTATTTTATTAGAGAAATAATGCTTCAGACTTGTCCAAAGGCTTACCTCTTTAGGTCAAATTCGTGAATCTGCTGCTCCTGTTAATCTAGTTCTGTTTTACCTAAATCATATATACTTCTGTCTCTCTGCTTAAGTCTTTTACTGCTTCAGTCTCTCCATGTTTCTGTGCCTGATAAATTTTGGCCATTACCATTATAATTCTGTTCACCAGAATCTCAATTTAATGACTTATATATGGAAAGATGAACAATGATTTTCCATTTTATGAAAAGTAAGAATGTTAAGATTCAATAATTTAGAAACTGGAAAATATTAAAGCATATCCCTGCATATCTGTAATATGCCTTTACTGAAATCTCGAAACCTAGTGAAGAACTCTGGCAATTTTACTGCAGACACACATATATACACCAAAAATGAAGCAGAGCAAGAAAGACCTCAGACACACAGGCAAGAAAAGTTGCTAAAAGATTTTTTTTTTAGAGAGGAAATTTAGAATAGTAACATATGCAAAACCATGGGCTAAAATAGGACAACATGACTCCATTTCTCATTATACCTTTCATATATACACAAGTAGCACAGAGTAGATAGCATACATTAAGTTAATAATCTTCTCTTCCCTCATAGAAACTTTTTTCTGTATGCAGATGCCAAAATTCCTTGAAAGTGAATCAGCAAGAAAGCCAGTAAATAGGTTTTCTGTCATTTAGTACTTTACATTCTCCACTGGACCATGTTGACTTCTTGATGATCAGTCAAGCAGCTAAGCACCTTTCTGAGATGATGATCTGCCTGCCACGAGCTCATTCCAATAAATATGTAAGGTCTGTTCTACCTGCAGACAAGCCTACAAAATAATTTTGTATTGTTAATAGCACTAAGGGGAGTGACTTTCTGTTGTTATGGAATTACTAAATTCTTCTTGGTCATCTGCAAAAATAAAAAGCAGTTTTCTTTATGAAGGTTTTATAAGTATTAATTGTTTTCCTGACACCACACACACACACGAACATATTTCTGGATAGTTTACGGACTCACCTAGGAAAAAGTGTTTCTATCAGACAATGACATTTTGAAGCTGGCACAGCCTCCTTAATTCTTCACACGTAGCAGAGTTTGACACCACCTTTTGGAAGCAATGTATGACAGTTTAAAATGAAAGCAATCTTTCAACAGCTTGAAAGGGTTCTTTTTTTCTTTTTCCTTGAATCAGACTGTGCAAAAAGGTAATGACAAAAAGAATTAATTTAAATCCCTCTAAAATTTAATCAGTTTAACTAGCCAACATAGCACCTTCAGAAAACCTGCGGGGTAGTTATTTTGCACCTAAAGCAATTTAAATAGCTTACTAGAAGCTGTTCAATTGTGGATATTTTGCTTGTTTATCAGTTATTTATATACATACAAGCTATTTATTTATTTATTTGCTGAGGAAAAAGACATTCTTCAAGTTGTTAGTAACAAATATATCTATTATGTTGTGTCATTCATTTCTGGAGGTTTTAATGAGAAAAGTTGATTTTTTAGGAAAAAAAATATTTTAAAATTTTATTTTAAAAGTAAGTTTCCAGTTGGTAGTCTCTTCCTTTTATTTACTCAAACTTGTGGATGAAATGAGCTCTTTAGTGAGTTATTATAGTTAGGGATTTCTACTGAGAATTTTATCTGCAGGCACTGTTATTAAAAATGGGTGAAACTGCTCTGACAGAGAAGCTAATAAGCAGGCACAGTCAAAGAGGTGTGTCTCTGAGTGCAACATTTTAAAGAGATAAGTCTAACTAGGCAAGTTCAAAACATGAACTTTCCAATATATACAGATTTTGTGGGTGTAAGTTTTCTTGTAATGGAAAAAATATTAAAATTTCTCTTTATACTTTTCTGAGCTCTCTTCAAATGAAATATAGTATGCAAACTGCTACTATGATTTTAAACAGAGTTTCAATCTATTTTTTATCATGGTTTCAACAAATTCCATCTATATGTGAGGTTTGTACAAACTGATCTCAAAGAGCTGAAACTCTCTCAGTTGCTGTGGTAGTTCTGAGCTCCCAAGTATTGTTCAGACTGTGGTAACACCAACGTGGGCAAGGCTCAGTGAACCTAATGGCCTTGCCATACTGAGGAATGCAAAATTAATTTAGGCATCATGCCCGAAATCCCAGTCTGGTGGAGGTCCAAAGCCCTGTTTCTGGAACAATTCCAGTAAGGAATATCTTTCTCACAAATATCATCAGCCTTGTGCAACTGTTCCTCTCTGGTGTCATCATTGACAAATTCCATCTCTGAACTGAACCATTTTTCTCTTTGCTTTGCTTCCTCTGATCATGATACCTCCATCAGTCTCACTGGAATCCCAATGGACACCACCCGTCTGGAAAGAACTCTTTCTAGGCCCTTTCACAAGCCTATAGTCAGCACATCCAGACCAAGGATCACAAAGCCACTGTCCCTACTTGTATTTATTTTTAGGATCAGGCTTTGTCCATTTTTAGAGCAAGCTCTCTCCTTCTAGAACCTAGCTCTGTTATCAAATCAAAGTCCATTTCCATATTCTCAGGGTGACCCATCATGTCTATGTTCATAAAACATTTTAGGAGCTTAAGGTTTTAAAGGGGCTTTAGTACTTAAGCACCTTTTAATCCTTGAGGCAATTTATGCACAAACATCTTTAAGGAGATAAAAATGGCTTTGTTTCTTAAATGCCACACATTTAAGCCTTCTCACTCTTAAATCTTTTGAAGTGGTTTATATATTAAAATCACTAATACCAGTATTGGTACTTATTTGGTCTCTGGCCTTGGACATACCACTTTCTCTGCGTATCTATTTCTCTGTCCCTGAAATGCTAATAAGAACATTGTAACTATTGTTTTGCATAACCAGTTACTGCCTGAACAGGAATTTAAATATGGCAGAAAAAACCCATAAAAATACTTAGTTTTTTTTTATTAAATACCATAATATTAGTGGTCAGTAGATCAGTGCTAAATCAGTGCATACAAACATCTGTGGAAACCATCTTACAATAACAGTCAAATAACTTCAGTAATGTAAAATACAATATTTTCTTTTATTGTACAAAGAAATGATGGTTAATGCAATACTGTGAAATGAAGTTGCCAAGATGAAGTATATGTCTACTTTTGGAAAGATATGATCACTCTCTTGAAAGACCTTTTCCAGTTCTAACCCTGCTCTTTTCCTGGAAGAAGCCACATGATTCATTTTTTGATTTTTTTTTTCTTTTTAAATTTTTATAGTTGTCTGCCTTTCCTGTGAGATAGTATCATGACAGGAAAATATTTTCCTTAACACAAAAACTGGTGTATATAAAGGTCAGTATAATTATTCTGGAAACACAGTAATATACATGTCTGAATGTTTTTATGAGAGGATTTTTGTAGAAAATTTTACTGGAATTTTGGATGTAAAATAAAAGGACAAAGTTCTGATTTTTTAAAGTTATACATACAGTTGGAGAAAGATTGACACTTCATTCAATAACCTTTTGAGACAGAGAGAGAAGTTACAGACGATGTAATGCTGAGAGACAGATGAAGTGACTTTAGGTAATCAAAGTAAAAATTGCTGCCTGACAGAATCCCAGCAGCAAGGCCCTCTTTTTCTGAGATACCTGATGGGTTTTTACAGTGTTATAGCATTTGAGTTTTATGTTTTATGATATTCACCAAGTGACAGTATGACCCTCTTCTCCCCTAAGATGTTATCACTTCTCTGTGTCAAAGTAATTCTGTTGCTGTCTTACTGGAGATGAACTCATGAATCAGTGATGTGGACAAGGGTGGCAGTCCAGATAGCACTCTGTGAAATCTATAAATCCTTTAAGAGAGGCTTGTTTTTCTGCTGCCAGTGCTTATTATTGTGTCACAATCAGGCAATTTCATGCTGAACTGTTGGGTGGCCTGGATTTGAGTACTAAAAGGGGAAAAGCTACTAGGAGATTATGCTATCAGCATGTTATATGATATGAAACATAGGCAGTGAAGTCCACCTATTTTTGTATGCTCTTTCTAGTTATTAATAATCACCAGAGTATATTTTCTTCATATAACATCTAGTGGAAGTTATCATAAAGTTTTAAGAATTAAATCTGTAATTTTACTTTTTACCCATGTCTTACCTTAACCATGGCACTTGCAATTTTCTAACTTTCAGTAGTTAAGTCACAATCGTATCCATGATAGATCATTTCAAACCTGTAATTTTCCAATATTAGCGTGCTTAAAATTCAGGTTGATCAATAGTCCTTATGGTTAGTAACCAAAACATGCAGTGAATTGTCCATAGTCACCTGGTTCAAAGAAAATGGAAGGAATAATAGCTTGTGTTAGCATTCAAACCAAACCAGGAATTTACTCTTCATGTCTCCTTAGGTAAAAAAAGGTCTAATACATGAATTTTGTTGTGTAAGATTGGCTGATAAGAGCATTTATAAACTATGTGCCCGAAGGATTGTGTAATGTTTGATAGATTCAATGATAAAAGAGTATTTTTAGAAATTGAGATTGGTTAGTGAACTACTGGTTAGTGACTTGAGCACTGAGATGCTAAAGATTTTGTTTTCAGAAACTTTACAAGAATTTCTAGAGTATTTGTTTCAGAGAGCATATTAAGTAATCTCTGTGAATGATTAATAAGGTTGTCCTTTTGCTATTTGGAATCAGATAGAAAAATCAAAAGAAGGGAAAGATCAGCAGTTGCACCTAGGAAGAGTAATTAGTGATACAAATAATATTGTGAAACCCTCTTCTCAGAGAGAACAGTCCCACCTCCTAATTCTTTTAGTGGTACTTTCTTGGATCTGAGATTTTGGGGTGAGGTTTGGGAGTTTTTGTTTGTTTAGCTGTACCCTCTGGAAATGTTAATTTTTAAGTACCCACAGTGTAAGGCAACTGAAACCTGATGGAGCAATGGAATTTGTTAACTAGTTTTAATTGTTGTTTACCCTTCCTAAATTTTGTTAACCAATTTGACTTTGTCTATAGTTTGTTGTGGGTTTTTGTTTTGTTTTGGTTTTTGTTGCTGTTGTTGTTGGGTTTTTGGGATTTTTTTGTTTGTTTGTTTTGTTTTATATTTAATACTAGACAATCTAGTCTGTAATGTCTTTATTGAATTTAGGTTGTAGAAGTGGTGTCCTGGGTTACACAAATATTCTGGTATCTACCTTTTCTCCAAATATGGCTTTTGGTGTTTTGACTTTTTTTTTAAAGAGACTGAACTGCTTGTGATTAATGTCTCAAACGTTTGACCACCCGCAGTCACAACCCAAACTGTGCTATTGGCGCTCATGGCTCAATCAACAGAGTGCTTTGCTAACAATGTGTAGAGTGGCTACCCAGACCAGGGGCTGAAGTCTTGAACATCTGACATCTCAGGCTACAAGCTGGGATAAGTTTGTAAATAATATATTGCACATCAAGAGCTCACTTTCACTTACATCATTTGGTGTTAGCCCTTGTTCAGAATCTAAACAGTGTAAAATAAGGGAGCGCAGAAAATTACCTGTGTGTAAACATAGCAGAAGGTTTTGATCATTGTCTTTAGAAATTACCAATAATTGTGATGCAGAGCCTGCTGCTCCACACAATGAAGCTGAGCAGGCTCTGAAATTGTCTTTCTTCAGGCCTTCTGAAGGCATGCCAGTGCATACATGAATATTATTTTTAGCACTGATCAAGACAGAATAAAATACAAGACTTAGCTTAGCTTCTGGTCTTAAGAGTGACCTGAATGGGGCAGAGGTTGCAATCAAGTACAGTTCCATTAAAATAATTTACAAATTCAATTTCCTAGCTACTAAAAATAGGGAAAAATGCTAAGGTACGATGGATAACTAATGTTTATGAAAAAATTGATTCCAAGCAGCCTAGAGAAGACTGCTGAACATTGTTAGTGGTACTTTGTTGGAACTAAGATAGTCTAGTCAGCCAAACAATTAAATTCTGATTTTAGAAAACTTAAACAATATTTTGTTTAGTGCTTGGATTGAACTGGATGCATTGCAAATTAGAATTTCCTTTGAGTGACAAAAATTATCAGAAAAATAAGACTTTGTCTCTATGTACAGATTGTAACACTGTAATTAAATACCGTTATTACCTGAGGGGTCAAATATAGTGATTCGTGCATGTTTGCAAGTAGAAGTGCTTGCATGGTTACATAAATGCTTATGTGTATGCACACACACACACACATCAGTATAAAGCTGTTTTGTACCATACAACTGACTCAATCTCCATGATGACAATAATTTGAGTCTTTTGAAAGAAAAAAATTATAACTTTATTAAAGACTGCTAACCCTATACTAATCATCTGTGTATAAACGGAAAAAAACCTCTCCCTGATGACAGTGTTATACAAACTGAGCCTTTTTTTTCATTAAATATGAGAGTAATGCCTGAAAAAAACTGCCAACAAAGGCTGGATAATTCATTAAATGCTTCATACCACAGAAAATCGCTTACACCATCTCTCTCCCACACTTCAATTTTCTTATGAAGTAGTATCTTGGACTCTTGAATCTAATTAAGTGGTTGACAACTAATAAAGTAGTGCTCTGGTGGTTCCGTGTCTGAGTGGGGTGAAAGATTGCATTACTCTCCCCCTACATATATGAATCTTGCCACATTGAGAATTATTCATTGCTGATATAAAATAATAAATATCAAAAGGCCAAAAAAGACCTCCACAACAAGTTATTCATTTCCGCACAGTTTAAAAACTAGGCTTTTTTGATGTGATAGGAAATGAAAGAGAATGAGAGTTCACTACTTTTCTTAAAGGTTGGGGGTGGGAGGAAGGAAAAACCTACGTCTTGTGCCAAGTAAGTTTAAAATATTTTATGAGCTACCTAGTAAAAATAGGGAAAAGGAGCTTCTCCAACATAGCGGATACCAAAAGCATAGCAGCATCTGTCTTAAATGAATCATTTGTTGAAAAGTCTTTTAGAAAGGGGAGCTTTAAAGGACTGTTGCACAGTTCTTTTCATACAGAAGATTTGTTCAGAAAGATATACCCTAGAAGGGCTTCCCACTCAGCACCCCTGAATTAAACACAGACTATATTCATTCCAGAGCAAAGGTGGCCAGTATTTTGCAAATAAATTTATGGACCTTGTTTTTTAAAGGTTGTGTCAGGCTATAGTGTGACAGCGAGGATACAGACTGCCTATGCAATGTCCTCCACAAAGTGATCATGAAAGGCAAAAGAATGGGCTTTGTCTCAAAAAAAAAAAA